>LUCM01001583.1:86620-140536 GCA_008360955.1 Fasciolopsis buskii
ACAATATAACTCGCAGTGCAGGACTGGAAATCAGCCACAGAAAAATCTTTGCAAACCATTACCTAACTTTGATTTAAAGCCCCCTGCTCGGAAAACCACATTGCCTGTTATGATCTTGTGAGCGAAATCACATCGCGTTGTATGTTTGGTTTTCGTTTTCCGTGTCTTCACTTTGCCTTCCTGACCTAATTTTGATTTTATCTTGCGCATGACTTTCGTGTGTCGAGAAATATATAAAATCTAACAAACCTTCCAAATTACTAGAAGTCGCTCTCACCCCCTGTCACTTCGATTTATATTGTCCGTATTTCCTGTGCATCATCTATGTAAAAATTGATCTTGCCTTGCGCATGCATCTCGCAAATCGAGAAATATACATTAAAAAATATAAGTAATGCGCATCGCATTCTTGTGCCAGACGTAAAACGCTTGACCGGCTAGAGGAAAGTTCTCCCCACGTTTAAGAATCTGCTTCGCCAGAGGTACTTTAATAGTGTCGGCAAATGGCTGATAACAGTTCAGGGTCAATTCTGCCAAAGATTGAACGAGGAAAACGTCGATTAATAGCAAGCGAAACAGAAAAAGCGGAAACCAAACCCATTTTAAACGCAACGCCTAGCGGTTTCAGTTTGATTTCAGGACTTTGAGAGGGCTTTCTAATAAGGAAAACATTTTGGGTCGGCCACAGATGCTTGAAGGCCCTGTTTATTTTTGGAGCAAGATCAGCAGATCCAGCTTCCAGCGGCGGCTGTCTGAGTTCCCTCACCTCCAAATAAGATCAGATAAGTGCATAGGGGCGTCTGCTGAATGCAGTGTTTGCCCAGTTTCTCCATTACGGAGAACGGCAGGCCTAGCCGTGCCCCAACTTCTTGGTATTTTTTGTTCCACTTTGGCGGCTGAAATAAAGCGGACATGTGGAAATTAATGTCTGAGTGATTCATGAAAGCGGCATTCCAACAGAATACAAGGATGCCACCCGTAAGCTTACTCGCCACGCGAATGCTTAGGCGCCCGTTCCAAGCTCTCCGGGGAACAATGACATTATGAAATATTCAAGGATCATGGAATATGGGTAAAACGATTTCCGGAGGAGTTCGCAAATGGCGGCTTTCAACGAACGACGGTTAGACCGGGAATGCCTGCGGTCACACAGCGTTCAGCTTTTTTGAAAGCTGAAACAGCTTGGACATCCGCCACGCCTTAAAAAGTGCACTGCAGTAGTTAATCACAACATAATCAGAAAATTTAGACCGGATGTCGCTTACCATCGGTTTGGTCAGTTTTAAACTGTGAAGTAGAAAGTATCAGCTGCGGGGCAGCAGTGGCCTGATCATAATTGGAAGATCACTCGTGGCTTTCAGTTTTCAGAAAGGTCACTTCCCGCCCATTTTTGCCTAGGACAGAACAATCCATGCGGTACGAAACTCTCGTGGCTTTTCACACCCCCGATCAGTGGCCACTATAGTAAACTTCCTTTGCACTTTCTTCCGGGTTTCCACATTCCTGACTAGTTTGGGGGGATTATGCACGGGCTGCATTTTTTGGGTATCTTCATGAAAGGGCATTTTACATAAGCACCTACTCGAAGTTCATTTCTCGTGAGTCACACATTGTTTTCTCCCGAACACTTATAAAGGGATGATGAATGAACGATTGCGCTTCAACATTTGTGTGCTGCTCGACACCGTGATAAGACTTGCTTTTTCTGAAATCTTTCGTTCTGAATATACCGTGTGTCATATGTTCTGATTTGTCGTTGGAGAGTCTAGCCGCGTTTGCTAAAAGAAGATTGCTGACCTTACAAGTTCTCATGCAACAAATGGACCTGCGTGGATTGCTTCTTCACGAAATTAGACTTCATTGACCTCAACAAATCTGAGGCCACTGCTAATTCGCAGCGTGTATATGGTGATTGTTTGTCATATCTCCTCGAAGCCGTATATGCCATGTCAGGGCAATCTGCCCGTGGTTAAACGTGGGGCCTGCCTAAAGTCACCACTCAGATGGGCCCTGTTTCTAAAGCGACCTGACTCCAGGACGCCAATGATTGTATTAGTTGGCGATAACCACACTTAGCTTGCTGACAATGAGAGCAATATCTATCGGAGCTCCCACTTGTCCCACCGCGTTTGCGTACCTTCTGAAAGCCTGAAGCAAAACGGTAGACACCGCAGTGGACGAGAAGCAAATAGGGCCGAAGGAGGATTCCAAGGCCAGGACGGCCGGCAGACTTACCCGTCATGACGAGCATACGGGTTCGCCTGCCATAACGCTGACTTTCCCTGGGAAGCAATGCATTCTGAATTGTCCCAAAGTCAAAGCAGCTGGTAGTTCAGACACTTTTGTATAATGATGCGACCCTGCTGCAGAGCATCCTGTCCAAGCGTTTTGTGGTAATTAAGAAAGGCCTCTTCAGGAAGATTCACGGGAAGATCGCGCCCAGGCTTGACAAGAAGGTAGATTCTGTCACTGTGAAACACCCAGATTTGTGCTGGAATCCATGAACGAGGCCAAATCGGAGTTCCAACGGTTGCACGGCGCAAATAAAGAGCGGGCACTTGTCCGTAGAAATCCGTTCTTTGCAGGGAAAGCCAAAAACAAGCAAATGCTCGGTGGACTTCGGAAAATTAGTGAGAACGCGGAAATTTACACACCACTATAGTTCCGGTTTTTGACAGCGGCGGCAATACCACGCCATCCTGATCTTTCTCACGTAGCTCTATATATTCCACCAGTTCTATTTACTTTTGATGTGCACAATGGAACAGCTAGCCAGTGTAGCCGTTTTGCGATCATTGATCCTGCTATGATCCGTGCCTTCATCTGTATGTATCAGGCTTAGAGCAACAACGAAATTCATTATCCACCCTTCCTTTATCCCAACTAGTTGCAGTAAAATTCCATGTCCCGGGAGTTTTTAAAGAATTGTTGTCCTTATATGCCTCATTTTCTCTCAACTGTTCCTCTGCTGCCCTAATAATGCATGATTTTTGACCTCGATGATTGAACCTAGTCCTGTAAAATCCGTCAGTTCCACCGATCTGTCAGTTTCTCTAAATGAGGTGGTCAATGATTCCTCGCCTTCTATACGTTCTGTCGATCTGAGTTAACCCAATTTCATCTTATCCCTTATAAATTCCCATCACACCTAGGCAAGTTCCAACCCTTTTTGTCCCTTAAAGCGAGCGTGAATATAAAAAATGAACATGCCTGGCTTGCAAATCTGGTACATCTCTTTAGCAGCACCGCTCATTTCTTAAATAGGTGGTGCTATACCTTCCCATCAACAGATACAAGTCTCCCCGTTTTCGCACTAAGCAGCAAACATTTCGGCCCTTTTACATTTCCACTGCCCCTCACTGAATGCCCCCAGCTGGAACACCTTCCAGAATGCGGCTTTTTATATTATTTTACACTATGTAGGAGCACCGCGATCACCTGATAGATCTACTTTCCGGGCCCTAACGAAGCTGAACGATGATGTAACTTAGCATGATTCACGAATGACGATTACCGTTCCCTACTACAATTGTGCTCGGAACAAATGGCCGCATCTTGTGATCACCAACGGCAACGTGCCACAAGCAGACAAATATTCCTGGCTATACAGCCACCTGACATGACCGCGGCTAACAAGCCAACCAAATGTTCAGTGGACATCAACGAAACTGCCCACATATGAGCCCTATCATTCATTTATCGCCGTAAATCCTGGTGCGTTCTCCAATTCTCCCCTGGGCACTTGTTTTCAATGTGGCCATCAACAAGTGGATCCCTCGCTGAAAGGAGCCAAAAAGTCCAACCTCATGTGATGCTGCCTTTAGCAATTTTATTCAACGTATTGCGTTCTATTCTCCATTCTCCCCTCGCATTTGGCGAGGCTTTCTGCCCCTGTGCCTTCAAAAATAGTACACCATTATCCACAACACTGTTCTGCCGCACTTCGCACTTCCGAATGGATTTTGCTTATTTTCGTTGTTGTAGAAGCCACCGTCAAACGCTTGATCTTTGGCTTCCATCCATATTTTGGTGTCTCGTCTTTTGTCCTGCTCCACCCTTTCCCTCAGTCATTTTAACCACGTTTGCAAATTTTTTCATTCGTCACTCATGATTCACTGACTTTCTTTGCCGCAGATTACATTCGGCGGACGTCGCACAAAGTTATTAAATTTCGGCCACGCTAACACATTCCGCTGTCCTATAACCGAAGTTTGCGCCTACGATACTCATTATTTGTTTATCTAAACGCGGAGCAAAGTGTCCCACATTACTTATGTTAAACTGCTAAAATCCATGTGTAAACATATCTGTCTCCATCTTTTAGCCATGCTCATTGAAGAGTTCTGCCGTATCATTGTAACGCTTGATTAAGCAATCAAACAAGTTTCCTGAATTTTTCAGAAGTGTGCCACACCATAGAAGACATTGCTCTTTCTTAAGTGTAACGCCTTTAATAATGTCCACCAAAAGAATTTATATAGTGTATATTTCTCGACATCCGAGAGGCATGCTCAATGCAAGATCAAATTTTTGCAAGGATGGCACAGTGGGAACACGGGAAACAAAAACCAAACATGAAGGTGCAATGTGCCTGTGCTTTCATGAACATAACCTGCAATATCATAGGCTAAACAGGAGTTTTCGAGCTTTTGAATCAAAACTAGGTAATCCTTCTCCAGAAATTTCTGGGGCCGACTGTAAGTCGCCAACTGCGAGTCAATCCATGTTTAAACGCATCTGAGGTGCGTATCGCGGGTGCGAAATTTGGCCGGGAAGCAATGGTGGGCATTGTCGAATTGCCGGGTAACTCAAAAATCAGGAGGGTATCTTGGTGAAGATAAAGATCAATACGGATGTAATAACGGTATAGAGAAGAGTCAAAATGACGCTGGGTGTCTAATGAGGTGAATGAAGATTGTTAGTTAACTTTTGGAGATCAAAATAATGCTGAAGATGAAACAGCGGGAAATCTTCATGGTTGCATGAAACCATTTACCTGACCACGTTTTTAATTTCCATTGTCTCTCCGTCCACAATTCTTCACATGTTTTCGTTTCGCAAGTTGTTTGTTGCAACATTGAATTTTCCCGCTGTTTCATATTGAGCATTATTTTGACTATTGAGTGCTGTTAATTACCATTCTCAGTCCCCCTCGTTAGATACCCATTGTCATTTTGACTCTTCTCTATACCGTTATTACATCCGTATTGATCTTTATCTTCACCAAGATACCCTCCTGATTTTTGAGTTACCCGGCAATTCGACAATGCCCACCATTGCTTCCCGGCCAAATTTCGCACCCGCGATACGCACCTCAGATGCGTTTAAACATGGATTGACTCGCAGTTGGCGACTTACAGTCGGCCCCAGAAATTTCTGGAGAAGGATTACCTAGTTTTGATTCAAAAGCTCGAAAACTCCTGTTTAGCCTACGATTTTGCAGGTTGTGTTCATGGGAGCACAGATACTCTGCGTCCTTACGACTAAATTTTTGTTTTCCGAGTGTCCACTGCGCCGTCTTTGTGTAAATTTGATCTTTCCTTGCACGTGCCTCTCGGAATTCCAGAATTATACACGTTATTATTGTTAGAAAAATATATGAAGAATTGTGGAAAGAGAGAAAACTCAAAATAATGGTCTTTGGACTTATGCAGCTGGGAGCGGACCTTGAGTTGCGGCAGGAAGAAGACGGGTGCGTGTAAAAGTTACAATCGACCATTAAATACACCTGCCATGAATGACCTGTGTGTTGCCATTGTTTAACGCCGGAGACCTTGGTGTTCAATTGCGGTAAGGTGCTGAAGGTTCGGGGATTGCGCGGCATTTCAGTAGTGTTAGTAACTGTTTTGGCTAATCGTAATGGTTCATCTGAGATGAAGCACCCGAGGCGGTCATTCACGTGACTTTGTTTGTCTTAGGGTTACGCGACCAGGTACCGGAGCGTCAGATCCGGATAAAAGATTCCTAATAGGGGTAGGAAACCAGTACATAAGATGGACTAGAGCTTTCGGCAAGAGTTTGCTTCGCATCTGTTGACATTGGCGGGCTTGGAGAAGAGCCGGAGAGAGAAAAGGCAGTCTGGAATTTTTTCCAGTTGGTGTTAAGGTGACTAAACCAAAACTGAAACAGTGATAACAGTTTCTTACGAATAATACAGGGTCCAGTCGAATTTCTTGAAATACGCAGGAGGGAGTGTTCCGTTGAAGGGACGTGTGAAACAAACTGTCGGCTTACTCCCCATAGGGTATATGCCCTTGTCAGTCCTAGGCTGCATGATTTTATTCGTGGCGTGAATCCGTTTCATCTTTTGACACCTTCGCAGATGCAGATTACAGTTGTCTGACGGAACGGCTAGCGGAACGGTTAGGGAATTAAGTCACCGTTTGTTTTGTTTGTGGAACTCCTCTGGTCTACGGGCCTGGTGTACATGCTACAGGGAATCATTTATAACTGATTATGTGGACTACTGCCAATTTTCGCTACTTCGAATTTCCAGGGAAAAGCTTAGCTGAAACGGGACGCAGACGGCTGCGTGGTCTGGATGCTAGGATTTGTCACGAGAAGTCATACAGAGGAGAAGCATGATAATATTGGGATAAGTAATTTTTGTTTGAATAGGAAGATAGCAACTTGTGCCACAAAGTAGTTTGGAGGGGCATGTTGAAAAATAGAGGGGTGGGTGGTGAAGCATATGTGGGCAGTCCAATGCGCTACTTCCCCAAACCCACCAACAATGCAGCCAGATGCTTATCTACCGAACGAGGGCTGTATGGGATTTCCCCTTTTGCCCGGCCAGGTCTGGGCTGACGGCAAACATATCGATTTTAGAAGGTAGCCATTTTGTTCGCAGCCCGAATGCGCCTTAGTTGCTGAACTCAATCTAGCAGAAACTGAGCAGCTGCGCCGCTGGAAAATGTGGTGATCAAACACATTCCATTAGCTGCACGGAATCCAGGCTTCCCAACTTTTCTCCTCTTCCCTCACGGGTTTTTAATCTCCCGCGTTTTTGCACCGAGGCGCCTGTTGGCTAGTTCATCGCAGGGGCCGTCCTCGAATAAGCGCTCTTGGGTGCAACGCTGTATCCTGATTCATCGCATCAACAAGGTTTAGCCCCCAAATACGTCAGGACTCGCTTCCTTCTCAGAACCACTACAGTCCCGGCATCAAGTCGCCCACACCAACTTTCGTAATTCACTTCGTGAACCGACACCGAATGGGCCGCAACCAGTGCAAGACTAGGAGAATCACATAAGGATTTTCTTACGCTCATAAACGTCTAGCGATTTTGGTTAACTCGTTCTCTATTTCTGTCCTGCCTTTCAGTCAATTAGCATCAGAACGGACGAAGGTGGTAAAACGATCCCATTGACAATTTAAAAAGACGTCTGTTCTATTCAGTCTTCTCACTGTTAAATCCGACTTTCACATTAGTTTATCCTGTATGCCGACAACTGGTTGTTGGTCGTATTTCTCCAAAGTTCAATTTCGTATACTTTGCTGGGGTGAAAAGCGGCACTCCAAGTATATGAACATTTATGCTTTGTCCTTCCATCTTTAAATTGCGGCAAAGCCAACTTGGTCTTCGTCTCTCATTTTTCAAACCCCTTTTGCTGGTCGGTTCTGCTCGGTTCCGAGTGACAATCTACATGACTTCGAGGTTATGCGTACATCATTCCCTGTTTTTCCACTACCCTCATAATCCTCACTTTCTTTCGGCTGTTGTTCATCAGGCAGGCACCAAACAGATGTCGGCAGCTCAAATCACGAGCACAGGCGGACTGACGCAAAACTGGAAGGTCCGCAACCACGAGAGCCATCAATTATGCCTGTATGCTTTGGGGTTTATGTTAAGATCACCTTATTTCACATCATTATTGTTCTTTTCAAAAATTACTCTGTAACTAACACCAAAAAGAACAGTTTTAGTTTTTCGGTTTCAATGTGCACTATGGCCATGCAACCTGCATGCTTCTGGAGGAAACTTGAGAAACATATGAACACTAGGCTGTAATGGCCTGAAACTTTTGTTTCCAGATCAGCTGACCCTGCATCCAAAGAAGCGCTCCTTGGTCACTTTTTCAATCACCTACCCGGTCTAACCTCCTCTACGAAGCATAATCCGGTGTCGGTAAGGCCATCTGATTATCGGGTCTCCGCTCTGGTTATCTCGAACGAATTCCTTATTATCCGAAAAAAAGAAGACATGTTTGAAGCATTATTATCGCGGTAGCTGCTAGCCGTTGCCGCTGAGACTCGATCAGTCGTAACTTGCCCTACTCGTAAGTGCTGTATTGAACTATTTTGAACGTCCTCATATTTATTCGGCAACCGCAAATTTTTAGTAGAGACAACTCATTTAATGCCTCACTTGTCCCATTCACATATCGTGTTCATCATCGAGTTTGTTTATCACCTTTTCTGGAGAAGCTAATTTGTTCGTTTCAGGGGTCCCAAAGTGGCTGCCTCGCGCGCGATGGGCTCGAAAGTTTGGCGTTTACTATACTGTTGCATTGAATACAAGTTTGTATTTATACAGGTTAGTGAATGCCTAATTCGCCGCCGCAGATGCTTGGGGAGCAATTTCGTCTTGATTTGGGACGCATGAAAACCTGGCTGTGTTTCTGGAACATTCGATATAAAAACCTCACAGATGCTCATACCTAGGAGCGCTGTCTACCAATCGAATCTGGTCGACTATAGGGAAGAGATGGCGTGCTTCTGCTGTCCTTGAAGGGATCCCAATCTTGCAGATGGGCAATTTTGCCTATTCTCGAGGGAGCGATGAAAATATCCAGTAACGTCTCCATACTCGCTGGCCTCAACCATCAGCCCCCAGACAGCTACTCCCGGCCTCGTCGATAAACTCTACCGCTGCGATTGCGACAAATGTTATATACCCTAACGGGACTGCAACGCGCTTCGCGCGTAATGCGCTGAGACTATACATCTCTCGGGAGCAGGCCAATTTCCCGGGGAACGGTTCTGGCTCATCCCAGATCCAACCGTTCTACCGCAAATTAGGGGACCCAAGAAGGTCTTAGCACCAAAGGCATTCCCATCATTATAGCACCACCAAATTGGCCGCCCGTCGTTTGGTCTATGGACCAGCTGCCATTTGTTTAGGCAACCAATCTGTCATGATGACTTTTCCTACAGGTTTTCGCCCGCTGGAAGGTGGCTTCAAACACCCAACATCGAGGAAGCCAAATTTGCTGCCAAATGATTTGCTTCGGAATCGCCGCCCTGAGTTTTGTGGCCTCTCACCGACGCGAAATTGGTTTGGTCGGCAGTATGTGACATTTTGCTGTGCACAGGCATACATTGAAGCCCCCTCAGACGCTCCAATAGTCATGCATTCTGCCAATTTGGTTCGATAGGAAATTTCGATCCCGTCAAAAATAAATAGTCGAGCTTGGAGCATCGTTTGCCGAACAACGTCACCTTACTAGCCGCACAGATGCTTATGAACTCATGAATTGCAAGGAAACTGGCAAGACCCAGGTGTCTGAGGAATCACAGATGGCCAAACCAAGGCGCCAATTTGCTAGCCCTCGAAGGGTGAGAAAAGCTAGGGAGGGGATCTTGGTAATCGAGTTAAGGGAAGATAGGAGAAGGCAGATGCTTCTAGGTGCTCTTCTGTCTACTGTTTGAAACGTTGCCAGTTCGGCGGCTGGTGCATACTGTCCAGGCGCTGCCCATCGGGAACACAGACCTGCCCGAGGTTTTTGCATCTTTAGAGGCCACTGAAGACATCCCAGTTTTCAGGGACCCATGGCATTCTCCCGGTTGTTCTGAAGAAAATGGCTGAAGTCACCGCCTCGACACTCGCTGCTTTCACACACTCAGTGGCAGGTACAATCTACCAGCTGAGGGTAATTCACCCTTAGTTTATTTGTTGTTCAAGGGAGTTTCCTGTGGTGACCCTGTCAAAGACTGATACATCAGCCTGTTCTATATTAAGCGTAAAGTGAAGGAAAGGGTAACAGATGAGTGTATGCAAAACTAGCCGCCTCAGAAACAGTCCCAGGGTTCCGAAGAACAGGTTTACCCAGGAAGTAATGCTCCATCAAACAGATTTTGGTCCGCTAGTACTCAGGATTTTTAAAGGCCAATGGATGACCCACGGAAGTGTTGTTGGTTAGTTTCAGAGAGGCCATCGACAGGTTGCTTTGTGGTCGGCCGCTTGAGAAAGTCCGGCCTTCAGAGTAAAATAGAATTTGGTTTACTTGCTTGAAAGACTTTTTATTGGGATTCTCGCAGTAGAAATCCTGGCCGTATTTTACCACCAGTAGCACCCAACAGTTATCTCTGTTTTAGATATTGTTTTGCTACATCCCGATCAACAGTTCCACGCATGCACCCACGACCTTTTGTTAGGTTGGTTATGCCAACGGATACTCACTCCAAAGCTTTCATGTGCCGTCCGTAAAGTCCAAACAAGACATAGGTATAGCTGACTGGACTTTGCTGAAGACTTTCTGACCGACAGGAAGAGCTTGTGCCGTGGCAAGGAACACGCTTGAGGCTGATACGTGGTCTTTTGGTTGCAGGTCTGCCAACGCAGCCAGGAGTTTTACGCCATTGATATCCGTCCATGATCAGAGTACAGCAATCCTGCTAAGTTGCCCTGAGTGAAACGGTCAGTGTCAAAAGAGTTCAACGCAATGCCATAAGGATTGCTGAGAAACCTACTGCGATGGATCACAGATTCCATCCGGGTATTGCACCTGTTAGCAATGAGCATTCGGTTAAAACTGGGTGATTTTTTCTGCGTTTATGGTTTTTGCTTGGAAACAGGAAGCCGGAACCTTCTGCTAAGTGCTCACTCTGCAGCTGTGACCGGAAGCGCCGTCGTCGCTTCACCATGATGAAGCCAAATTTTGCGGATATCTTGATGGTTTGTTCTCTGTCTGCATGAGGAATTCACTTTGGCACCTCATGGACTTGCGTTAGAAGAGAGCAAGGACAGTCATTTTAAACACTTGCTCGATAGACCCCCAACAGGCCCATGAAAACTCGCTATTGCTTGGGTGTTTGTTGTTGGATTTATTGGAGATGGAACTTAAACGGAGTGGGTTCCGCCTGCTGTCTACTAGAGATGGGGGCGGTGTTTTTCCTAATCTCCCTTTGAATGCACCCACTGATCCCGCCTGGAACACCTACGCCGGTAGGTCATTTCGGACATTCACCACTCGGGTGCAAATGATTTATTTGTTTCTACAATTCGACACGCAATTGTTTTCCCGTTGCATCTAAATGCATGATTGCGTCTTAGTCGGAGCGGTCCCTGGGTGCCCTCATACTGCAGCCAGGTCCTCAAAAATCTAAAAGATTTGTTTTATGTCGCTTCATTTCTTGCATTTATGAACACAAGTCAAGTGTGCTTGGCCTTTGTCACTATCCCGCGTGACCAGAGTTTAAAAATATGTTAAAGCGTTCCGTATTGTGATGCCTTTTCCGAGTGCACCTCCAGGCCCGGATGTAATGTTATGCGTAAAGTAGGACAAGAGTCTTAAACGGCTGCAAAAGGACATTGGATTTTCTGGATTATACAGCTCTCCTGAGTCGACGCAGGACACCCTATTCACTTTGAACAGTTTTTGGACCTGGGGACCAGGAACGAAATCTCAAATTTTTATTGCACACGGTAATACGCTAGCCTCTTGATTGTCGCAATTGTTTTTGAGTGACCTTTTGTCCCGGCCTCCTAACGTGGAAGGCGAGGCCAGTTTCACCTCTGGGAGGCCGTCGTCACCGACACGTTAGTCGAAAGATTCCACCTTACCCACCATCGTGAGGATTTATCCAGATCACTCTGGATATAAATTGTGATGTGTCAGGCTGCAAGCGTTTTGTTGAAAATAGAGACTAGGAGCCCTTCCTCCCAGAATGAAGCAGCAGAAAGTAAAATATTCTATATAAAATTGCTTGGTAGGGACAACCTGGTCAACGGAGCCAAAATTCAGGTGGTGTCGCTAAGCAGGAAAATTATTCTAAAAGCTGCAGCGTAACTATAGGCGAAAGAGGAAAGGGGTAAGTGGGCAATCATTAAGAGCCGGACCCCAAAATTGAAAACGCAAACCAGCTGCCTTTAGGTGTTACATTTGGGACAGATACTCCAGGTAAGCTTTGGACAGCCAATTGTTTCCGGTATATCTTAAAACAGAGCAGGCATAGTATAGGGATGCAGTTGGGCGGCGCCACAACGTGTATCAATTTCAACACTACAACACACCCAACTTCGGTAGTGACATAAGTATCCACAGACCTCCCATTCCATTAAGAACGATAAGCGAGACTAACAATGTCCCGCATAGACATTGCCAACAAGAAGTTAACGATAACCACTGTGCTGGTGCTAACCGGAATGAGTTCCACAAAATCCGTCGCAAATTTTTCCTTGACGCAGCTTCCAGAAATCGTCCGACGGTATCAACCAGCCCAAATAGACTTTAGTTTCCACACATATCAGTACGACGAGCTGGTCACCAGAAATCACTTCAATCCGGAATCTGCAAGAAAGCCCAATGAGAGCTAAGTGATGTCTCTTAAGGGTCACAGTAAAATGAAGCTCCTAAATCGACAACGTAACCGTCCAAGAGGATGTCGAAAGATGGCAAATTCTGTTCTGTAAAAAGCCGCTTTGTTCGATATCATGAGTGCAGAATAAGTGAAGCCAATGCTGTTATTTGGATAGTTGAAGAGTGATGCAATGATTCATTAACATCAAAAAATCAGCCTAAATATATTACGACTAAATGATCAGCGTGAATTTTCTTTAAGCCCATAAAAGTTAGTTTTTAGCCTTAGGGGTTAACATTTGAAAGTGCCGGTGTCTCGATGGGACTCACGAAAATGGTAGGCATAAGGAAATGGCCAATTGAAATGCACCCGCATGAAGTATCTTGCATCTTAGCATCGCCGTCGGTGGTGAGCTTCGTCCTAGCAATTGGTAAACAGTGGGCAAACACGGCCCTTCAAGTGGCAAGAAAGCCGGTTGCAGGTGTCTGACGGAACATGTCGGATGCCGATTTTGGTAACGAAGTGAGTTTGGGAGAGGCTGTATTCCAGCAATTCATAAATTTCCTCAGCGGCGTCACCTTCACCGGTTGAGATTTGGCCATTATGGGCAACGAAGTTGGAGAACTTCAAAGTTCCTCTCAGTGGTACTGTTAGCGTCGGGTTTTCTGGCCACTCTTGATGGTAGAGTTTTAGTAGTCCTTGCGGTAAAAAGGATCAGCAATTAAACCCCGGACCTAGGTCAGGATGACAGAAGCCTGTCACTCGGCGTTCTTATGGCATCTGAAACAATTTCGAGAAAATAGTGTGATACAGGTGTTAGCTTATGCTGGCCAACAAAACGGAGGTCAAGAGAAGGACAAATAGAGGCATATTGTCTTATTGGATTGCCAAAGCGTTGAAAAATATAGGGACACGTTACGAATAGCGGCCTTTGCAGATGCATGTTGATTGCCATTCCTAGAGCTTAGACGCAAATCCCTTCGAAATGGTAAAGGTAAATCAAAAATATAAGGTTTATGGCACTGAAAGGAGGGATAAGATGAGCAGGTCAACGTCAATGCCTTAGTTGCCCTTGGACATACGCTGACAAAAATGACCTTGACGGGTTGTTATGGTAATAATGCGCCCATTCATCGTTTTTCAAAGACTATGCATTGCGTCAAGTTTAAACGTTAAAAATCATAATGTGCAGGAACGGCAGAGGTATAGATTTTCATATGCCAAACGGGATGCGGATGTGCCAGACCACAATGGATGGGTAATTGAAGCCTGGATACGCAGTGTGTAGGTTTAATTGAATCTGCTGATTCAACTGAAACAAGTGTTACTAGAGTCCGATAAACGCAACTGAAAATCCAAAAGCTTATGATGGTTAACTGCGTCAACGCTAATGACTGGAGCATGGATGCGCGAAATTCATTGCACTGTAGTGCGGGGCCTTGTGATGCCGTTTTTTGTTTGCCATATCCTTCTCCCAGCCAAATGAGCTCCAAATTTTTGTTCCCAGCCATTTTGGTCCAAATATTTGTATTCTTATCGAAGAGCACCGCCATGCGCACCAGGGTAAAGGGAAAGAGAAGAGTTCTGGCCGTGACTAGGGGTTAGGACTTGTAAACAGTAGCAGGCTGGTGGAGTTCAGGTTGGAGAGTCACCAAGGAAGCCACAAGTAAACCAAGTTCCAAGCCTCAACGAATAGTGCTTGTGGAATGCTCCGGTGGATGTTACGTTATATGAAAATTATGGATCCCGTGAAGTGAATTGAGGGCCACTGCTAATTATCGAATTCGCTGTAAGCAATTGGTGCGAACCATAAGTAATTTTTGAGGCCTGCGAAAAAATGGAGTAACCCGAGGCGAAAACGAACAGTCATGACATCCAGATTCTGCGAACGTATTTGGTGAAGAAATAAACATATCATGAAAGTGAAGAATGGGGATTCCGGAAGGATGCGCGTGTGCGGAGCGGCAACCGTGACATGTTTCAGGTGGGAATCGATAAATGTTTGGGTTAGCTGGAAGAGTAGGCAGTAGATTGTACACATTGCAGGGATTACCATGAAGGTTACGGCTAATTTTAGTCTCAATTGAAGCGCATTTAGTGTTCTACTTGCCAGGTGAGCTTCCCATAGCTGAAGTTTAGAAACGGTGGGTGATCGTGGGAAGTTTGGGAACGAGAATAGCACCATGGATACTTAGATGCGGATGATACTGGAGAGATAACAGGCTGTGCGGCTGTTCGGTAACTGGCGGAACGAAGAAGCATGCTCAGGTCAACAGAAATCGATGTAAAGCATGGGTGAATAAAATTCTCCTGCATAACACCTTTTCTAACAGCAGTCATGAGATCACTGACAAAAAATGATTTGGCTACTATTTATGCTTTTGTTTGCCTGAAACTTTGTTTGTTCGCACTTACCCTGCGATTCGAACACTCGCTGTTTGGGACCCACGTAAACCCCGTTGGTATTTCCGTTGGTGACATTGGATCCCGTTCTTAATCGTTGTGACCGCGTATTTGACATTCGGCTTACCTTCATGCTGATTAACTTTATAATTCGTTATCATAGAACTTACGAATAAATTGTATTGAACTTGGGACTAGGCTTTGGCTGTGTATTGGTCAAACGATTTTATAAGCGTTACGCAAATTTGCATCAGTCGTGATTTGTGACGTACGGAAATCTGTAACCATTTGGACCAACCAGTTGGCAGGTAACTGAGTGAGATTAGAGAACTGATAGATGCCAACCTGACGGTGAAAAAATCATGGAGTGATATGTGAAGCCCTACGATTTGTAGAAAACAATGAAATGATGTTTTGATTGTGCTTGAATTATTTCTGGTTTGAAGCAGGGAAAATAGAGTGGATCCCATACATATGTGAAAGAGCGAGAGCAGGGAATGACAGTAAATAAAGATGCAAGTTAACGAAGGGACCGGTAATTCATTAATGGAAATGATATTGGCGAGTGGGACTGACGTTTGCTAGACGCCTAGTCCAATAAGTGCCTTTAGAAGTTGGACGCTGCTAATATCCACCAGGTTAAATTCAACCAGACAACATTGCGTCCGAGCTTCGCTCCGGATATGCACTAGCTAAATCGATGGGCCCGATTGTCGCCTTGCTCCGAACGGCTTAATATAAAAGCATAAAGCTAAAACGCATGTTTATTGAAGAGAGATGAAAACTGATGTGTAATTTTGTCGAGAACTACAACAATTTTGTCTGGTCGGGCATTAAAATGATTCGGCCTGGAGGCTAGCTAGCAGACCAAACAGGACACTACATGATAGGGCATTCGGAAATAGCGGCAAGGGCAGCATTCAAATGGTCTAGATTCACGTCAGGTTTCGGTATCACCCCTCCAGAAAAAAAACCATCCTCTTCATCCGATGAGCTGGAATACTGGCGCTGGTGTTACTATTAGTTCTCACCCCGCTGCTCTACCTTGGGGAAGAAGAGAAAAGAGCATTCCAGGAAATTTACGGGCAATGATATATGTAAGCCGAGGGGAAAATGATCTGAACATTATATAATCGGCGAAACAGCTCAAGACGAGACCAAAGTGTAAACATGCGGTCAATGAAAAGGGGACTAGAGAACCAGAACGTAAAAAGGATAAGTAATTAGAGGATGGCGCAGCCTGAATCAGCTTTAAACATGAAATAAAATGAGATGCAGCAGACATGAGGTAAAAAGCTACAAATAACGCGAGGGACGAAGTGAGAAAACATGATGGCGAGTCAAAAAGTTCTGGAGAAAACCGTAATGAATTGGAAGGGTAATCAAGCAAATCCATGTGTAGGTATTTATATATGAACAAGCATGCGAATTACATGCAAGCCTGTTTATGTGTTTAAAGTGCAGTTCCGTGCAAAACAGAGGTTTAAGCCAAAGCGGAATAAACTGTTACGGTGACGAGATAGATAAACGAGCTGCAGATTCTTGAGAATGGTGTTCAAATGGAGGCTGTGGAGTGACCGGTAGACAGCAGAAGGACTTGACCATGGATCTTGGAAGGATTAGTGAGATGACTGGTAATGAGTTTAATCGGCGGGCAAAGAATGGCTCGACTGACTTGAGATTGGCAAGCCATTAGTAAAAGCCTTATAAATGGTTCCAGATGATTCAGGGAATTTGGAAGAAGCATCATTTGCACGGCTGCCAGATGACCGATGTGACTAGATAGGCTGCCTTGGGAACGATTGCCCTATCTCAAAAGTAACCATCCGTCACTGAGGTGTTGCGCGAATTACTAACTTTGGGTACCGCGAGAAAGAATTGTGCTTACCACCAAGCTAGTTCGCTTTGCCCCATTCTTCTGGTATCTTCCATTTATTCAGGGCTCACGGAATTCCCATCCTCAATGTCATTATCCTCTCTTAAAGTTAAAGAACAAGACAACCTTTCCCGCCTATTCCCTGTTCCTCAGAGTTGTGTTGCAATAACTGTATAACTTCTAATTCCAAAATGCCGCGTCACCCGCTGAACTCTACATGGCTTCTCGCATTCTTTTCTAGTAACTCAAAACATGGAACAGTATCGTAGACGGCTCTTCATTACGCGCGACATGTGACCCAAGCAGCATAGCCCACTAATTTTCATACGCTAAGATAAGGCATTCTCAGAGAAGGCACCAAATACTAGATTCGTGACCTGCGCACTGCTCATCTGATCACTCCATCGAATCCTGAAGATACTAGATAGGCACTGGTGATGGAAAACCTCCAACTGACGAGCATCTCCAACGACACACCATACATCAGAAGTGGCCACACTGGGACAAAGCACGCACGACATCTCAAATTCAGCGAAATATCAGGTCGACGTCACAACTGCTTCGGTCCAGTGTACGCCACTAGTGCATCAAACACACGCGTGCTTCCCTCAACTGGTGAGCTGCCATCCTCGGACCCGCAGTGGATGAGGCAAAAGAAGCGGTCCACAACCGTTAGCACCTCTCCATCTAGAGTCATGTTTGGCTGTACCGTTGTCCAATTCTGTAACAGCACTTTCCATCTTGAAGATGTGAAGCAGATCCTGATTAGAGCTACACACCTCGACAGTCATTCTGGTGAAAGCGCATCATGGTTTATTTAATCGAGTAAGCATCCAACAACATCTAGATAATCTAGGTCACGGAGCTTCTCATTCTTTCGCCAGTACGATTTTTACATTCTGTAGACCTCCTAAGGCATCTAGCAGCACCTCGTCTATGACAAAGATGAACAGAAATGGAGGGATGGGACACTTCTCGAACGCAGCTAGTCTTTCCAATGATCTTGAGCGATCACCTTATACTAGCACGCGACCAGAGGTATTGAAGAACAATTTGCTGGCATATCTTTACGGTGGAGGGCACTGGTTAGTGCTATCTGATCCACTGAGTCGATTGCACATTTTAAGTCGGGAAAGACTACGATCGTAGGACGGCGGTGCGTTTGGTGCGTTTCGACTATTTCTTGAGGAATGAATATCCGGTCAATGCAAAATCTACCTGGGTGAAATTTGGCCTGCTGTTCGCGGATATTACCCTTGTCAATCGTTTTCAAAAGGCGCAGCATTATCGAAGTCAAAATTTTAGAAAATATCGGAATGGAGCTAATCCCACGATGACTGCTGTGGTTAATGCATGTGTCCTTTTTCAAGTTGGGTGAAATCAGTGACTCGCTTTACGATGATGAAATGCGCTCCTTGTTCCAACTAGGACAAAGCAAGGAGGTAATTATTTTCATGAGAGCTTCCACACACATTTTGAAAAGGACTGGAGGAAGTTAATCAAGATTGGTTTCTTATCCCGTCTTCAGTTGTCCAGTAGTCCACTCCAATTACTTTTCCGTCTGAGAGTCATGAGGCAGATTCCAAGGATAGCGGTTATTGCATTCGGATTAACTATATCAGCGTGGGGACATCGGAAGTGAGTTTTAAGGCATGCAGCAAAATGATCGGTCTTTAGCATTCCACCGTGAGTCGGCTCTTCTTTCTTGTTGCGCATGATTTGACTTACCGAGATTCGATGCCCACCGGTGTCACGTATAAGCTTAAGCAGTTTTTGACTGTTAACAGAAGCGGCTGCTACTTCCATCGCTTCGGCTACTTTAACCCACCAGATTTCATGTTCATTGTTATGGTTTATCTTCAAATGACTCCGCATCTGTGGACACATCTTACTCATTTTACTAGATTTAGGAACCAGGTATTCTGACTGAGCCACTCTTGTGAGATTCCGCCGAAAAAAGAGACCAAGTGCATTGCCTGTTTGATTTCGTTCTAGTACTCGTCTACATTGCTAATTGTGAAGCTTATCAATTGGTCTGATAGGATTTATTCATGGCTTATATGAAAGGCCGATTCAAACAAACGTTCGACGGCCGGTCGGGTTCGTGGCCTGCATCGATGGCTTTTATGCTGCAGCAAAAGGCGCATTTAAAATAACGCATGGGCTGATTCTACTTAGGATCTATTTCTGGATGAAACTATGTAACGGCAACTTATTGCTTCATGGTCAATGTGACTCAGACTACCCGTCGAATGAAGGCCCCATATTTCTGTGATGCAAACTGCGTAATAAATCCACAATTGCACAAATTTGAAGGGGCCTTCCTCTGATACCTCTCCGTTGAGCAGGCAGGCAGCAGCCTTCACCTAAACAGGCTTCCGATACACCCAGTTTGCCTACGTGTGCATAAAAATCCTTTGCCACCTTTTCATTACCATAGTCTTTGCTCTAACGCCGTTTGACTTCTGTATTATCACCAAATATCTGCTACTGTTAATCAGAATCCTGTCTAAAATGGCTGCTTCGGTCTTCTCACGTAAGACATTTATGCAATGTATGTCCACAGCTTGGGCTGCTCTGCCTCCCCAGTTGTGCAGGGTCGTTTGGCAAATTTAATAACACCATTCTACTCTTGAGTTCGTATTTTACCGACGCAGGTCATGAATCACTTAACCTGGAGGAGACAGTGCCCATCTAGAAAGGTATTTATCTGCCTTGTGTTGTTACTGCAGTCGGTGATAACCTTACGTATCAAAATTATTTGTGTTTATCAGTTGCTACTGGAGAACTCGGCCAAAATTGACTGTGAACCAAAAGCACAAGGACAGACGAATTCACTAATCAAAATCCAAGGAGGCAGTACTTTGTTTCAAGGTTAATTTTGAAAGCCGGTACAGCCCGGAACACGGTGATTTGAAAAAATGATCACAATAATCTTTGCCAATTGCTTGAGACTGAATTTATAGTATCAAAGGATGTCGACTGATGATGCCGTCCAATTTGATTCACTTTGTTTGCTTCATTCAACTTGCTCAATGCGTCCGGGCTTGCGTCCATGACGGTGTTGCAGACATCGAAGTCTAGTAATTTTTTTGTGGTCCGTTTATTGTCCTCCTTGTCCGCCTCTTCGAAGAATATTTCAAATCAGAAATCTTAGGCAATTTGTTGAGAACGTTTGTTTCAGTAAAATGAGGCCTGCGATTGCATTCTAACCTTCATTTGGGCATGGCACCAAATCTGTACGCAATGATACATGCGGCTAATTGCAATATACCCCTTTGAAAAACAAAAGTATGTATCTCAATTTTTTGATTTAAACGGAGAGGCTTTATTCCGGAAACTAAGGCTTCATATATGTTTGGCATGGTGATGAATTTCCCTTTTATTGTTGCGTTGTGCCCCAAGTATATGTGAATATGAGTGTGTATGAGTGTATGTGTGTGTGTGTGCAAATCACAGAGCTAACCACCTCCTAATGCGGTCAAATTGTCTTTGTAATGCATCTCTCTTCATCATTTTCAGTCCACGCAAGACCTACTCGCGTGTGTATTTGTTGCATTGTATACCCCAAATACTGTGTAGTTGTAAAACAAATTCTCTTAAGCATAATGTTTGTAGACCAGGAAAAAATGGTGCACTTATTGGCTTACTCCGAAAGAATAGTGGACATGCCGGGTGCCTCTACGTTTGTCGTGGCAATATTGCGAAGGGCTTCAAGCAGTCGCTCAGTGTGGAATGCCGCTTACTAAACCTACTGGTTATTCCAGAAAGGACTGGCTTTATTCTTCTGTTTACCTTTGGTCAACGAATCTCGGTCTTACGGATAAATCAGCGATGTTTACAGTAAGGAAAAGCTTGTTTATCAATGTTGTTTTCAACTTAAGAAATGATGGTGGATGCCAATCACTACCAAAACGAAGGGTCACCTCGAAATTCTGCCAATAGGACAAGTCTGATCTCAGAAGTATTTCTTTATAAGGTTTGGATAAACGTTTTCGTGAAGTGGATTAACAAGAATTGCAGGATTTAAGTGCGAAAGTGTAAACACGCTTGCGATTTTTTGATATCTTGAATACAAGATTGTTTTCTTGTCCATTAGATTACGGGCGTTTGGGAAGATTAAATAAATTCTTGAAAGCCGAAAGTTAAGTATTTTTCTAGCATTTTTACACCAAAGTTGAATCCGTCGGCCACATAGCCAAGATATTCAAACTGGTGACATAAAGGCACATCTGGGTTCAATAACCTTTTGTCATCAAACATCGGAAACAGTTACAAAAAAGGGCCATTATTGACTTTATCTGGAAAGTGTGCAAGGAAATCACCTCAGAATCCTAAATTTCAGCGACATCTTCCACAAGATTGTGGCTTACTTCATGAAAGATAGAGGGTGAATTGCTAGTCCCTAAAGACAAAAGTCTGGACTGCTGGATTGCGAACGCTGTTAATGGCGATTATCAGCGTCAATAATTCATTCAGATGGATCAGAGGATACGGGTCCTTCACTGTTTCTTCATTTTTATCTTCTGAAGTGGAAGGTAAGTGGGACACATCCCACCTCAGTTTTTCAGTATCCATTTTGGCCGATCGTCCCGTGAACTAAAGAGTGGGGTTTCCTATTTAGCTCGGGCCCTCCTGATGAGGTAAGCACACAGCTTCTTTGGTTTGGTCGCCGACTCAATCGCCGGGTAGTCTTCAAATCACCTGTCCTTAGCCAGTTTATGTGTGGTGCATGCATTCCGTAAGATTCTGTACTGCTCGTAAAGTGCCGTCGGTTAGGACAAGTCCCGCCGGTCTCAAATGCCTTCCGTCATCAGAAGGAAGACCCAGCGAATGGTTTTTGGGGCGTTCTGGCGGGACATGAGCAGATACTAGGCTTTGTAAACCACCACGGATTGTTGGCCAGGCGGTTTTCGTATCTGTGGGAGGCTGCATGACCCAAGATGGAGACTCCGCTGCAGACCGTACAACTCTGAACTTTGCTCCTCAAATGTTGGGTGGTGCGAGAGGCTGCATAGGAGACGGAACACCTCAGCCCCGAGGAATCATCAGGAATACTTGATCGCTTGAATAAATAAGTGGAATATAGTCAATGAAATCAGCGTCGGACGATCAAACTGCTGGGACTTGATTCAGGATTGATTCATAAGACACGGTGCTCCTTGTTGTTTCCTGAACATATTGGCAAAGAGAAAACTCGGCGATAACCTCGAAACTTTCGCCGGAAACACTGTCCGATCCCTGGAGATATCTGGTCTTCATTCAGTTTACATAAGGCCTACTGAAGCCCCCTAGCAATAAGAAGTGACTATCAGACTTCGGTGGCTAACCCGATAAGATCGTGACGTTTGGACGTGAAGAACGTGGGTTCGAATCCTCCCAACGCCGGTAAACTTCCTCACTTGGCAACCCTTTGTTGACTGCAGCTCCCTTCCTGAGAAATGATGCATCCTGCTATTTCAATAATAAAGAAAGTAAGGGACAGAAAGACAAAAACGAAAAAAAGACGCCGAACCGTACAGCCTATTCAAGAAATCAGGGTGGTCACTACCAAGGGGCCAACGGCAGATGCCGACAGCGGCGAAGCCGTTACTGGAGAGTTTTCAATAATAATCACATGCGTATTTCTCGATTTGCAAGGGGAAAGTGCAAGGCAGCGCCACGTTTGTACAGGAATGGCCCAAAAGGGAATCGAAAACTGAAAATCGGTCGAGATATGAGCGTATCTTTGTGCTCCCCTAGATGACTCTAGAAATCTTAGAAGCAAGAGAAAAATCCGAAATATGATACACAGGGAATGAGTATATCAGCCGACATTCAAAGCTAGACAAATCGTTTGACGAGATCTCACAGCGTTCTCTGGGCTGATTGTTTATGAATGATTGCGATACGCCTGAATGCATGAAAAGTGCAACACGTAATTGGTGTTTTTTTGATGGAGGACGTCGGGAAATGGCCGAAGTTCTCAAAATTCAAGAACGTTATCAAAAGAAGAGAAAAGTTAAGCTGAGAAGACACAGAGCAATTGCGGTTTGATAGTGGTTCGGAAATTAGTCAAATCCTGAGGGGAAGGTATGTGTATTTAAAAGCAGTACACGGCCTATATGATACGAACGTGATGGAGAAGGAATATTCTCAAGTGTATGCCGGACTGTTTTAAAGGTGAGATTTTATGGAAACGTTTGCGCAGAGGGACTTCGAAACTCGGAGGGATGCTCGATGTACTCATGCGTTTAGCTGCCAACTGGACTGAGAGGCTCGATGGAAAAGGGAACGAATTCGTGAGAATTAGAAAACAAGTGTGAAACGCACTTGCCTCGAACGTCCTCCATGCTTACATTTTTTGGGGGGAAATAAGATGAAACTCAGTTAGTATTAAGGGTCGGAAAGTTGAGGGGTAGTAGTGACCATGATTTGGCCAATCATAATGGCCCATCTGAATATGAATTTCGAAGGCGATCAGTGGCCTCTTCTCGGTTGTCTTTACGTTGAACGGACCAGTAATCGATCTCCAGGTATGTCTAGCAGCGTCCTAGCAGGAGTGAATTACCAGCGCGTAGTCTGGAATGAGGGCCAATGGCAACAAGGTCCATGCCGCATCTTAGTTATCTGTTATCCAATGAATAATAACTGCATTCACTGGCTTGCTTGGAGAAGAACCACATCCATGCCGATCGAAAAAGCCAAGCACGGGAGAAACCGAGATCCCTGCGGGGGCAACCCGTGAGACAGCACCCTCCTGAGTGGAGTCTGCTCGGTCAGCCCGGGTGTCAAAATTTCTGAAAGGGTCGAGGCGAAAGAGACGACAGCCATCCGTTTTGTTCAGTTTATCAGGGTGAAACGCCGGGATTGTGAAGGCCTTGTCGACATCTGCATGTGCTCCATAGCGGGAACCAGATCAAGCAGATGATCGGGGTGGTAATCAACAGAATACGGGATCGCTTCCTACTCATCCAAAATTTCAGGACGAAAAGGTTAACCTCGCCATTCTGCCGACTCAACGAGGGTCTGTCACAGTTTAGCGCTATTAGTAAAGCTGAGATCCTCTGAGATACCTATCGATTCTTCTTTTGTCTGCACGACAGTTGGAGCACCGGCTGATCATTGACCACGGATCATCACATAGATTTAGGTGCTAGCGGCGCGGCCAAACCTGAAGGCACCTCCCACGCAAATCCTCCGAGTTAGGTTTTCTTTAACCATTACTAGAAGTTTAGACAGGATGCTCTGCAGCAGGGCTGACGAGCCTGAGCAGTCGGTTGAGTCCAGGCCAAGGCACCCATTATCAGACTACACCATTTCGTGACTGGCGGGAGGGAAGCCGGGATTACTGCCGGCTGATCAGTTTACTGGGCATCGTTCACAGGCTTGGAGGCGGCTTAATTCCGGGGGACCTGCATCTGCTCCGTTTGCTTGTTGTTAGAGGTAGGGCCCGGGGTTGGGTGACGTAACGACTTCGGTGAAACACACGGATGGGTGGTAAGGGTGACAGCTCCACATCGATGCCAATATATAGTGATGTAGGAGGCTACGGTTGACTGGTTTCTAGGACCAAACCGCCTTTGTTGTCGCTTCTTTCGTCCGTTGTCATCTTCGGCCTTCGACTTCTTGGTACTAGAGCCCACGGTAGAGACAAGGTCGGGATGATGGCTGAATGCGGACCCGAATTTTGAGCACGCAAAGCATAACCTGACGGGGTACACACGATACAGAAGCAGAAACGTGGCAAACAGCCATCAGATGAAAATGTCAGATTCACAGGGACTTTGGGATAGATAAATTTATAAACCTCTAGGTTCGCTGGCGAACAGGCAGGACTGGTCCACTTATCACAAATGTGGTATCACGGAGCCTTGACAGAAAGGATTACAGCTTTCTTGCAAAGAACGCAAGCAGACCTGCAAGCGGCAGAACCAGAACACGTTAGACCACGAAAAAGGTGTGCAGAACAAAAAAGCAAAACTGCGCAACATTAACGCACAGAGGCCTGGCGTATCTGACTCTAGATTTTTGAAAAAAATCCTTCGAAGTAGTAAGCATACTCAAAATATCTTCGGGTTCAGCAGTAGCGCAAGTGGGCTGTCTGAAAAAACGATTGGCGGTCATACGGCAATCACCAATTTTTGAAGGTTTTTTCATGCCGGGCTCTAGTGCAATCACATTTGGGGCAGTGCGTTATGAAGTGAATTGATTTTTCAACTAAATATTTCACATAGACCAGGAGACATAATACGGTACTAAACGAGTATCGGGTTATTGGTCAATCTAAGAAAACAGGGGTAATTCCATGCCACCAGTTGCTTGAGAACTTTGAAGAAGTAAATCCTTCAAAGCGCAACTGCTGTTATAACTAACAAACAAATAAGGCAACCAAGAAAACTCAACGCGAAGTAATCTACAGAACGGATTGTCCTACCGCGAATCTCGTATGATGTTGGCTTGCACTTGACCCTTGTGACCACTTGTGTTTTGCTCTTACTCCGCTCAGTACGATTGCAATACTGGCAACCCTGACATTTGACCGGTACAAGGAAAAGACAGTCGGAAGCGATAGCAAGTTGAGTATATTTGACAGCAGCGGGCAAGCGAAGCGTGCGTGAGCTACGCGCAAATGGCAACCGCGCTTGGCGGTCAACGTTTGGTTAAACAAGCTATCTGGAGGAACAAATCCAAGTTCGCCACAGGAGACCTTCAGAGAGGGGCTTCGATTTGGACCATATGGAACAAGCCTAAAATTGACAGATGTCTTCGGACTCGGCACTGATCGACAATCGGAAAAGTTGGGGTTCTGTTGGTGGTCTCGTGGGTGTTAGTTGTTGGGAGCTGACCGCGCGTCGGACGCCCAGCCTGAAAAACACCATAGGAGGTGAAGACAGGAGCTGCGATCCCCCGGGCTAGCTTCACCGCAAACCGCTGCAGCCGGGCTGCCTGCCTGATATGCATCGGTCAAAACGGTGAACCTGACCGCTTCCCAGACCCACGGGCCTCACCCTCGTCCAAATTCTTCACCAGGCGGAGTTAAATTTGACTGTCTGACCTCAGGTAACTTTTTTCTCCTGATGCCTGCATGATGTCGAACATGGGACCGATGGCTGACGGGCCGGAGTCCGTGGAATCGCCTCCGCACTTGGATTCTTCTAAGAGAGGGCGAAATAAAGATAATCTGGTAGAAACGAAGCTCGTGAGCACCGACGTATGTCTGACTACTTGGCGGTCACCTAAGATCGGTCAGTGCTACCTTTGTCGGTTTAACATGAAAGCGGAATTTCCATCAGCGCATAAATTATCGCGGCAACCATGTCATCCCATTAAGCGCCGATATGCACTTACGACAGGAGAGTATTCAGCCATCTGATATAAAAATGGTAACAAAATCATAGAAACGAACGAATCACCTTACCTTGCTGCCGCTAAGGCTGCTTCGCATACCCGGAACTTCGGGTGCGATTGGCGGCGTTGTGGCTTTGGCCCCACGAGCAGTCTCAGCGCGCGGCGTTGGTAATGGCTGAACTCGACCAGATTGAAGAGACTCACCAAATAAATGGAGCCCGCCGTCAGACCTGAACTCCATGGTGGCAGGTTTAATACGATCGATAGACACCGTGTCGTTTCTGCCGGCAATGTCCAAGGTGAACGTTTTAGGACCGCGTCTTACCACGGGAAACGGACCGGTATACCGTGGTTGCAGCGGTGGCTGGACACCATCAACGAGCCGGAAAACGTGAGTTGAAGTACCCCATGCGGTTGGAGTGTAGCCCGAAGGTCGTTGGTCCCGCAGTGGGTTGGCATGAAGCCTTTGCATGTGTTGCGGGAGACCTTTCGCACAGTCGCCGTAGTTGAAGTGCGTGGGTCTTGATGGGGATGCCAGCTCCTCGGGGAGGTTGAGCATGCAACCAAGCACAAGCTCGTTTGGTGTAGTGCGCATTTATTTCTTAACAGAACTACGAAGGATAAAGAGAACTAACGGCAGTATTTCGCTCCAAAGCGGGTTGGCCACGGTTCGCAGAGTAGCTTTTAGCTGCCGGTGGAATCCTTCCACCAGACCGTTAGTTTGTGGGTGGTGGGAGGTTTTCTAATATGCTTACACCCAAGTGATATAATCATATTTGAAAATGCTCCGTCGACATGAGAGCCACGGTCGGTGGTCACTACAGCAGAGCAACCAAACATACTTACCCAACCAGACAAGAAGACTTTCGCGGCCTCTTCCGACGTGGTGCAGGGAATTGGTGTGGCCCGTGGCCAGTGAGTAAAGCGGTATACACAGGTGAGTATGTAAACATAGCCGGGAGAGGGCGGGAGAGGGCCTACGAGATCGATGTGCACTTGGTAAAGAGTGTATCTTGTCCGTGGAAAGTAGCCAACGGAGCGCCGGCATGCCGACGGACTTTCGCTCTCTGATATTGGGGACAGGAACATGACCTCTGGTGCACGTCACGTTTGCCATTGAACCATACGATGCCCTCTGTCACTAGCCCCACCGAAGCAGCCAAACTCGGGTGGGAGAAGTTATGTAACGCCAGAAATGTGGTATAAAGGTGAGCTGCTGGAAACACCGGCCTTGGACGGTCATGCTTTACGCCACAAAAAATTGTATTCTGCTACGCTGTGGTAGACCCGACCTCTAAGGTTAATGGGCTATCTCGTCGAAGTTCGTCGATATCGGGATCCGTCGCTTGGGCTTGCGACATCGCGTCGAGGTCGATGTTCGGTATTGGTGACAAACGAAGCCGGTGTATACGGGAAAGTGCATCAGCGGCGGAGTTACTTGTCCCAGGGACATGTCGCATGTCCACAGTGAACTGTGAGACAAAGTCTAAGTGGCGGATCTCGCGTGGCGAGTACCGGTCAGAGGCTGAATGCAGCGCGTATGCCAGCGGTTTGTGATCCGTGGACATTTTTAATGGGCAACCTTCTAATGCGGGCCTGAAAAGTCGGACAGCTAGGTAGACGGCGGGCGACTCCTTGCCAAACGTGCCATATCTCGACTGTGCCGGTTGGAGAAGAATGCTAAAGACTTTAAAGAACCTTTGGTGTACTGCTGAAGTACAGCTCCGACTGCAGTGTTTTGGGCGTCGGCCATCAGAGATATGGGTGTTCTCGGGTCAGGATGTGCGAGTAGCGCTATTTTGGTGGTAGCATCCTTAAGGGAAATGAAAGCCTGTCTCACACCCTCGGGAACTGCGAAATTACGCTTAATTCCCCG
The DNA here is from genome assembly GCA_008360955.1 of Fasciolopsis buskii. Taxonomy (NCBI): domain Eukaryota; kingdom Metazoa; phylum Platyhelminthes; class Trematoda; order Plagiorchiida; family Fasciolidae; genus Fasciolopsis; species Fasciolopsis buskii. The sequence continues at coordinate 114,628 of LUCM01001583.1, forward strand.
CAACGAATCTGTAAGGGGGGTAATTGATTCTCTGCAATTAGGAATGAAACTCCTGCAGAAGTTAACTAGGCCGACAAATTGCCGTAACTGCCGGTACGAATGAGGCTCTGGGTAGTCCTGAATAGCGGTGACCTTATCTGGCAAGGGATCTATACTGGAAGACGAAACGATATGCCCTAGGAATGTGACGCTGGGTTTTCCAAGCTCCCATTTTGAAGCGTTAATCGTTACATTTTGTTTGCTAAGACGGTCGAAACGAGCACGCAGGTGAGCGGAGTGTTGCCCCTCCGGGTGGCTAGCTACTAGGATATCGTCTAGGTACATATAAATAATGTCTAACCCGCGTGTGATCTCTCGCATAAACCTTTGGAGGGTTTGCGCAACATTGCTGAGCCCGAAGGGCATCCTCACGAACTCGAACAATCCGAAAGGTATGGTCACCGCAGGTTCTGGTATCTCTTTCTCTTCTACGGGGATCTGATGGCATGCTCGAACTAAGTCTATGCAGCTGAAGATCAGCGACGAAGTGAGGTCCTATATGTGAGGAATCGGGTACCCATTGGGAATGGTGACCCTTTTCAGCGCCCTGTAGTTTCCACACGGTCGTCAGTCGCCATTGGGCTTAGGGACCATGTGAAGCGGAGAGGCCCAGGGACTACTGGAAGGTCGAATGATGCCTAGTTCCAACATGTGGTCAAATTCCGTCATGGCCAGGCGGAACTTGCCAGAAGCTAGGCAACGAGGCCTGCTAAATGTTGGGAGCCCTGTGGTCTTTATATGGCATTGGCGGCGGTAAGTAGGCCGGTGTGTCGCAGTATGCCCGGGTAGTCGCAAAGCCACCCATTGTATGACTGCTGGACTGGCGGTTTAGGGCACTGTGGCGTAATTTGGTTGACAACGGCGTACGAGCCGGTCACGGCCAGCGACTTTTGACGATCTACTATGTTTCTGTGCCGAGCGTCGATTAGTAGGTCGAAATGCTGGAGGAAGTCTATGCCACCAATGGGGTATGGGACGTCGGCGACGATAAACACCCAACGAAGTTTACGATTCAGTCCTAGATCGAGGGTGGGGAAATGTTGCCCGTACCTGTGGATACCGGTGCCATTCGCAGCCCGTAGCGTCTCTGCCTGTGCAGTGATCAAATTGCTCGAGTTGCGGGGTATCACGCTAACCTCGGCACCTGTATCCACCAGGAACCCCCTGTCAGTCGTCAAGTCTTTGAGGTTAAAGAGGCAACAGTTAGTGGCTAGCTCGGTATCGTGTGCCGCGACCACGAGCCGGGAACCTAGTATTCCTTTTTCTTGCCCGAAAATGTGCAACCGTGGTCACACAATTTTGCTAAGCTCCCGAAGCAGTTGTGATGCTTACAGTAACCTTCCGCGGATGGCAGTAAGGGCTGCGTGGGAGAGGGGCTGCTGCGCCTGCCGCGACGCGGGCCGAACCGATCTCGTCGCCGGTCTCTATCGGCCGTGAGTCGCTGTAACGATGCGTCGATCCTCGTCAGAATGGCCGCTAATTCATCCTGCAAAGATAACAACGCGGTTCTGGGGCATGGAAAGGCACTCAATATGTTGTCGTAAGTAATTTCGGCTGTTTCTTTGAGTGAATATTTGCGGGCGTGCCAAGCAACGGAGGCAGAGGTGGCGGGAGCCGTCGAAGCCACAACCCCCTTAGCATCGAATCGCCGCTGATCGTTGCGCCTCTGAGACAATGCATTTCCCGCAATAGTTCTGAGGAATTTTTATTTCCCATCTCGATCCCTTGAAGTAGTTGTCGGATACATTGATTTTCCGCAAGGGCAGTCCGAGATATAACCGCCTCTTTCGACGCATCGTAACTACGCGAAGATACGATGATGTCCCTGGCCTGAAGGGTTGCATCTAGGGAAAGACGGCCATCCACCCATCCAAAACGGCTGACGTTGCTAGTTTTTCTGTGATTCTCGAACTTCAAATTAACTAAAGTAAATCAGAGTAAGGGATCAGACGGCATGAACGACTGTATATGGAGAGTTGTCGAACCTACAGTTGGGTCTGGCGACGGTTTTCCCCATGTGGACAGGACACCGTATGTTTAAAAACGAAAGCAGTGAGAACAAAATGCATCGAAGAATGCCAATAGAAAACCGCAGCAGAAAAGTATTAACACGTAAAAGCAATTTGCAAACACAGTAAAAAACATCGGTGATATTTAACCTTAAAAAAGGAAAACAGGGCGTCAGCACAAAGAAATAGAGACTCAAGTGACCAGCCGATCACGTTGGGCTCACCAATTTGTAGAACGGATTGTCCTACCGCGAATCTCGTATGATGTTGGCTTGCACTTGACCCTTGTGACCACTTGTGTTTTGCTCTTACTCCGCTCAGTACGATTGCAATACTGGCAACCCTGACATTTGACCGGTACAAGGAAAAGACAGTCGGAAGCGATAGCAAGTTGAGTATATTTGACAGCAGCGGGCAAGCGAAGCGTGCGTGAGCTACGCGCAAATGGCAACCGCGCTTGGCGGTCAACGTTTGGTTAAACAAGCTATCTGGAGGAACAAATCTAAGTTCCCCTACAAATGTCATATCTGTTAGCCCCAAAATTGAATGATCTGAATCTTTCCCAGTTAAATCGCAATCAAGTATTTCGTTGCAACAGTCAAAACTGGTAATGGGATGTCCTGTGATATCACGTGTGATGAGTGAGCTAGAACGAAAATCGTGTTTAGGATAAAAGTTGACTATTTGACGCGTTGGAATAATATACTCAAAACTACTGTTATGGCGCTGATACTATAGTATCAACGGTAAAATATTGATTAGTGCCTTCAAAATTTGTAAATGATTCATACAACTGACCCGATTTAGAACAGCCAACAGTTAATGAAAAAAGATTCGAAGTCATGACCTGCCACCGAACTCGGTATTGTCCGATTGCCCTAGTTTGCAAGGTCAGGCAGATCAGAACACTGACTGGTATTACCCACATTTAACACATTTAGCGGGTAGGTTTTCGATGTGGACCAGGAATGTAACCTGGAACAAGAAGTACAGCTGCTGAGCTGATCTGAATTCTGAGTACTGAAAATCACCAGGCTACGATTTGCAAAAACGCACGGTCACTGCAACTCGTTTTGATATTCCACAGACGACCAGACAAGCCTTTGGAAAGCAATAGTTTCGATGAGTGATTGGAAGCCTTTCGGAATGCGGTCCCGAATGTAACTTCTTTGGGACTTTGAAGCCGCGGTTGACAAAGCCGCCCATCCAGTCGGTAGAACCGAGAAGACTCGAGCCAACAACCGGATGCGAGCAATGCACTATATATAACGTGGTGTTGACGTGGAATTGTTGAGAAAATGCACAAGTAAGCAAATCACGGCAGGAAAATGCTGTGTGGTCGGAATGATTCGAAGACGAGAACTACCCAAATATGCAATACTATTGAGAACGTACTGATATCGTGAACGATAAAACAAACGCAATGGAACAAGTGTCATGAAATTGTCTCGAACGGTAAAGAAGATCTGAGAACAAATGATGTCTGAATGGATGTTCTTCAAAAGATTAATGCCATCAGAAGTGCATAAACTCCCTTTTCCACAAATGACGGGGAAAATGCAGTCCGTTTAGTCTCCCGGGTATTTTTATTCATAATTGACCTTAATTCAAAATAGTACAGATATTCTTTAGTTTCTCGATATGACGAATTAACATCCAGATGTTCAAGTACAAGAACTTCCGTTGCGAGATCCGTTTAAAACGCGTCGTCAAAGCGATACTGAAAGTCGAAAGCGATTAGGCGAATTCTTAGTGAATAAGTCAAATCAACAAATGGTATCCAGAGGCAGCTGAACACAATAGCTGAGCATAAATTCTACTCGTGATTCAATTAACGCTTTGATGTCAAGTTTGACCATACACACACAAAATGCAATTGCGTGAATCCTAAATCAGTTCTATTGCAGTGAATACATACAGCAATGGAGGAAGACGGGACGCTGCCACATTGAAGCTGACCAATGCTGAAGCACACAACCAACGGGTTTGTTTAAAGTTCCAGTAGTTGCACCTTAGCTGGCTTCCCAGAGCAAAATAAACTGGCAGGTTGGCCGACTCCAAAGCGTCTTTGACTGCATTGGCGGAAGCTGTTGCTTCTGATATTTCCACCGGACCATCCTTTGTACATTTGAGTAGTTCCGCTGATGGTTTCTTCAACTAAGTGGAATGCAACACCAATGGTAACAATCTTGTTAAAACGGCGAACGGTCGAAGGTGACAAAGGCAACGAAAACAAACGAATTACTTGCACTTTCTCCCCTAGATTTAAGATGTCGTGCTAGTTGATCGCACAACATAAAAAGTCTGCCGAGGTTTTCCCAGAACCGTTTCTGTCTGCATTATGGGCAATGCCATGGCCAATGATCACCCGGATTCATTGATTTTCAAAAGGTGATTGATGAATGCAAAAGCAGGACTAAGCATGAATAAACCTGACCAAAAAAGCCCCGACAGGTTTGGGCCGAGCTAACTAAACCAAAAATGTTGGTGGGTAAGAGATTTGTCGTGATACATGCATAACCTGAACACACAAGAAAGTGTTGTGCTAATTGTTGTGTTGTCCAGGGTTTGCACTGGGACGGAGGGTGGACCAGGGGCGTTAAAGCGCAACCGCAAATTGTTTTTGAGAGCACAGTGGCGGAATGTAAAGAGGGATCGTGACAGCTTCCGCGGTGATCAACAGGCGACAATTTGTCAACCTAGTTTGTTGACCTCTGACCTTATACAGGGTCCGGAAAGCTTGCGTCACAATAATGCATTTTCACAATTAGCACTGGCTATGAATAAGTGACTTAATTGCTCCAGCGCCCAACCATGCATGGTAGTGGTCACGGATGCGTTCGGAGAAACGCCTAGTCGTGTAGCCGATGTACATTATCCCACAGGAATGAATAGATCTGTTCATTCATATGTTCCTGTTAGAATATGCAAACCATAGACAACAAGACAACTGACACAACACGTTCTTGTGCATTCAGGTTATGTATGTAACACCACAAATCCCTTCCTCACAAACATATTTATCTGACTAGTTCAATCTTTCCTAAGGAAAATATTTCCAAATACATAGTGATGTAATGGCATTAGTACGATTCACTGAAAACGACCTTCTTTGCTACTATGTTTTCTCAATGTGCTCAGTGGAAATTTTCAAGGAATTAAATCGAAAGTCATTGCTTACAAAGAAGAAACAGATACAAAGCGCCTAAATGGTACGAAAGATCGGGCGTTTGAAAACACGAAGTCTGCATGTTGAATGTTTTTACACTTCGGTAGATGATTGTGTATCCATAAGAGATCATCGCAATACTCCAAAGCTGAACCTGTGCGGCCGAAGCTTTTCCAGTGTAAGTTCGGGGATGATATAGGAGTTTTAACGCTTCTTTTTCAGTGATTATAATAAACCCCATCCCATGGAGATGCTTCTTAAGGCATATGACTGTCCACTAGACATCTGACACCCCCTTTGTGTTCGAGCATACCTCATTTCCGCTTTTGTGAACCTTCTATAAATGCAAATCACAGGTTACCACTTTTGTTTTAGAACCATACCAACACCTATGGAAGAAACATCCGCAAGTACAAAGGAGGGATCATTCGATGAAGAAACTATGCGAGCAATATCCGACTGAAGAAGGGATAAAAGACCCCAAAGTTTCTTCATAAAATGGTGAACATGAAGTTAATTTCCAAGAATAAAATCAAACAAGCAGCTGGACTTCTGTGAAAAGTGTGGGCTAAATCGAGAGTAATACTGTAGATTGTCTAAAGTGGAACAAGGTGCATAAACATTATCTTGAGAAAGGACGCCAATTAAGGGTGGCAGTAGCTTGGGGTCCCCTAAAATACCAGCAGAACAGATCTAATATTAAAAACAGGAGATACGGTCAACATCAAAAACAACTGGGGTTGACAGCAAAAGTAAACTGAGTGAAGTTTTCTTCTAGGAAGCAATAATCACAGCCGTATATCGCCTCAGAGATGGCATGGTCCAATACATCAGTCAATACCATCAAGACTGGCAATCACAGAATTCAGAGACTGCTGAAAAATTGCATGTCACAGATGCAAACCAAGGGAGGATATTTTATTCATAGAGACCAAATGGGTTGTTTAGAACCGTCAACTAACTGAACGCCCCATCAGGTGGAGGTTGTGAGTACGTATCTTTCAGGTCAATCTTCGAAAATTCTCTTGAACCAACTAATCAATAGAGAATATCTTGTGGCTCTTCAGTGATACATACTAGTCATAGTAACCCGATACTCGCTACTGTCTCGTGGAGTTCTGTTACCCACGTTAAGCGGAGTTACAACGAGCATGACCCAATTTACAGGTTCAAGCGGCGTAATCAGTCTCTTGATGCATGTGTTCAGTAGGGCATGGCGGACTAGTCCACTTAGACGAAATACTGTGATACGCCTCTTGAAGAAAGTGGGATCGGCAGAAATTTTTAGTTTGATACGAGTTATATTCATTCCGCCGGTAAGTTTGAAGCATTTAACAGTTAAGTACGTCAGATACACCATGCTGAACTGCAGGCAGGGAAAAGTTAACACGCAATTTCCGGAGAATATTCAGTCCGAGTAGCGAAGGGCCCGGTTCTGAAATCAAAAACTCCCAGTCGACTGGGAAAGGATTACCTATGCAAATGGAAATTAAGCAGGATGAACGCAGATATCCTGAGGAGGATATCATGATACCGGTTTCTGTATTGTTCCACGTGTTCTTGACGCGACCAACCAGCCCAAGAACCATGACCATTTGTTCTGTGATCCGTTCGAAATCGATGGACTAACATGGTGATTGCTTGTTCCTTGTTCTGGAATGTGCAGTTTCGCTTGTTGGATCCAGAGAACGGATAAGCGGGATTCTCTACGCCTACTAAAATCTGCGACAATAATCGTGTTGGCCTTTTGAGCCTGTGTCTCACTTCAAATAGATAGGACTCAAAAGAAAAGCGTTACAATCATGAAGCGGACCGTGGCGCTCTATGCAAAAAGGGCATACGAATTAATGACTTGCACTTGGTATACGGAATTCGGTCAGTCTCGGTAACGAGCACATGCGAGTTACCAATAAGTATTGAATTAACGTTGACCCAAATTACGCGAATGAAATCAACACGAAATCCACAACAGAATGGAAATAATTTCGAGTTACATTCGCAGTTCATGGATTTATATACAAGGATGGAGATATTCCGATTGGTGGACACCTTCTGTTCAGTCGCCCTCGCGGGATATTTGGATTTCACGCCCGTTTGTCATTACGATCCGCAATGGTTGCTTGTGTGTGCAGACGAGCGTACAAATGTTATGGACTGCATCACGTGGCTTGCAAGAAAACTTACCACTGAATGTTGCCGGTTTATTAAAAAATTCTGCATGCGTTTGCATCCACGATGGTGAGCTGCCTCACAGATGACGTTAACCGTAATCGCATTCGGAATTTGTACAATTATCAAGTTTCTAGGAGAAACAGTGAAGAGAACCGCGTTGCTCAAATAAGATATCTTGTCCCCGACCGCGTGTCGGCAAACGTGACCAGACAACGTGTAATCCCTCAAAAATGGATTCGTGTGATATTCCCGCTATCATGGCGAATGGAAGACATCACCATTTCTTTTCCTTGATAGATTACCAAAGAAAGCAACATATCCCGAAACATAACAATCGAGAATAATGTATCTGATGCACCTGCAACTACTCCTCCAGCTTGGTTCTATATGTGTTTGGTCGTAGTCAACATTAGTGCATACACTCGACAATTGCAAGTGTCCCAAGGACAAGGACTTTTTGCCTTTCCAACAAATGCAAGAGAGAAGTTTTTTCAGTTCATCAGTAAACTAGTTGAAATAGTTCTCAATGTCAGATAGTTTGAACGTTCCTGAAATGGGGCCAACCGAAAACAAGGACAAAGGCTGAATTACACGGCTTCAAATACGCTAGTTATTGCCAAAACTCAGGAGACGGAAACGTTCAAGATAAATAAAACTGACTGATTGCTTCTTCCCTAGCTTCATCAACGGCGGAATCAAGAGAACGCTTGGTGGATTAGTCCAGACCGAAGGGTTAGTACTTCATACTGCCTGTCATTCTTTTTGTACTCAGTCGTTTTATACCAAAAAAACGATAATTCGTTGTCGTCCGGCTCAGCACTACGCCTGACTCGGTTATACTTAATAACACCCTAAGTTTCATTGTTTCTGTGTTTATCGTGTAGCAGACTCTGACGACTATGGGATCTTCCATTCGTGTTAAATTTATGCATGAAACATGTACTAAAAACGTAGTACATTTGCCAAGATTCGTTCGAGGAATGGTGGACAAATGCGTATGAACTTGACGAAATACTGACAGCATGATTTACACGGAGCCGGTTATTTTTAGCTGCTGTGAACTGACGCTACTTGTTTTCTCATTTTCTGTGACAAATGACAAACATTAAAAAAGTAATATTACGTCCAGCAGGACATGCAGTGCATAGCCAAATACTGTTATCTGATGATGCAGACCCGGGTACAAAATTGTCTTCCTGACATTCGCTCCTGTTTGTATTACAGTATTGTGTCCAGATGTACCCAGAAAAACTTTTACACATGTTTGGTGCTTGGGTGCCGGATGGATTGAGTAAACACAGGGCATTTGTGGTATCCTACCGCATAGTGAACACACCAACATTCCTGCCAATCTGACGTCAGGTAATCTGGCAGTCTAATAATACCGTTCACATCAACAACCCACCGATCGAAATTGGACGGGTGTAAACCGCAAACCTTAGTCCTTGCTGATCCCGCCACTATCTGCCGACACCATCAAACAATTGTGCTCGAGTGACCATGGAAAATGAGGGAATCCAATTTTAATTGTCGACTCGTAGTAACTCGAAAATTTACTTTGACCGGTTCATAAAGTCATTTCTAATCTGGTTGCTTTGACTTCCTAGAATATGTACTCACGGCAGCCTATTGATGTCGTATATAACAAATGGTATCTTATATGCACAGGAAGCGTTATTATTAACAGTAATACAGTGAAAAAATTAGGGAAAAATAACCAATGAGGATAGAACTAATAAAGCATTCAACCTCAAAGGCCACTAACATCGTTCGGACGGACACCAACCAATCAACTGGCTAAATTGCCTCCAAAACAAGAACTCTTTAAAACTTGCAAAAATAAATTTTTGAATGATATTCAAGTTCTGTAACTTTCTAAAAGTGTGAACTCTTAGTTCATCGTAATGCATAGAACATCAAGCGAGCGATTAGAGTGTGACCAGCTTGTGAAAACTGAAGAAACCGAAATCAAGTCAAGCAAAGTAGGCTTTGTTCTCAGAAGTATGTTTCGCATACGGATGGATGAACAAAACTTCCCCGGATGCTGTTCAAGTATGCTTAGCGGATACTCTCATGTCCAACCATCCTATGCCGGTGTACTCCTTTCTTAATTTATCACTAGAATATCATTTGAAACATTAGGACAAGAGAGTACCTGGTGCGCATACCTGACGAGCGGCAATAACCGGCAAACCGGTTGTGTGCTTCCGGGGAAATTTCGTTCATCCACACATATGCGAAACATACTACTGAGGAGAAAAACCAAAACCTTCGGGCATTGTGCCCTCTTTCTGAAGGTTAGCCCTGCCTGACCGAGGAAAATCCTCCGACGAATCACCGTGTGGTTCTTAAATGGACTTATTATCCATTCACGCTCCTAACAACTCAAACACGATTCCAGTGAGAAAGTAAGCTTTGCCAGCCGTTTTCTCGTTCTTTGCAAATGTTGTAAAAATGAAATTTTTTTAAACAGTCATTTAATTTTTGTGACATTTGAATAACAAATTTGGGCAGAAATAGTTCACATACAAAGACGCATGATTCCCTGGAAGACTGTTTTTCAGCATCTAACCGATATCTGGGCTGCTCGACGAGAATTCAACCGTCCACAGGCAGTTGGCAGGAACAAACTAACATTTTAACCGGCGAACAAATAACACTTGCAACTCTTTGGTGTGGAACTGAAAACAGATTTCTCAACGCCAAGTTACAATAAATTGTATATTTGAGGCACTGTATAAATTGAAATACGCAAATTCTAAGCCATCCAGTACGGTATCAAAACACAAAGCTAGCGTGAAAAAGCACCGCAGTATATGCTACGTCGGTTACCCGTAATTGGACAGTAACAAGATAAAAGGAATATAGGATAGCAGCAACACAGTCCGTAATGAGCATTACAAGAATTTTTCAAGTATTTCCATAGGAAAATTTACACACAAACATGACCATCTCCTGGTTGCTGCAACTCCATCGCACTTCCCCAACGCCAAACTGAACGCACGTCTTGCCAGTTGGTGTACGAGTTTTACAAAATCTGAAGGCAATCTGTCTGTCCCTTCCTCATCCGTGTTGATCTATTCATTTGTCTGCTCATGTCCGGTAATCTACGCGCGCAAATCTACCAAACAGTAGACTCAGCCTCAACGTGAACAATCCGGGCTGGTTGAAGACGGGAATCAGAATATCTATAGCTATTTCGATTTTGCCACAACTCGTGGACGCGGGAAGCTAGTTGAATGACAATCTCCTCGAAATTAATCTATGAATTCCCCCCGAATTGTGCGAACGATGCCTGTCAACTTTATCTGGTCACAACAGAATCAATAGCATTCAAGTTGGCAAGCTCACTGTTCTGTTTAAATAAACATTTTGTCAAATTGGTGCAGCAATCTTGGCCGCGGTCCGAGAATGCCTGTCAAATTTATGGGTTCGACCGTGACCCTTCAAGCAAAACAGGAATCAGCCAATTACCTCACATGAGCACGTTGTTCGATGAACCTTTCTGAAGCACCAGTAATCAAAGATCCGGCCACGTTTATTTTCCAAATCGGGTCCAACACATAACTTTCGTTAATCAACCTCGTTCTCGTGTTGATACTGTAAAAACTGTACACACACGACGCATTCGACCACGTATGGTTTACCATTTTTGGCCAAAATGTGAAGTTATCAAGCATCAGCCTGTTTGATATTGTTCTTCTCGCTCCATTATTCTACTTATTTCAGCATGAAAGCAAAACTCGCACCAGTTTCACAATGAAATAATATTGGTTGATTTTTTGCTAGTTCGTTGTAATGCATTCAGTACGTTGTGCTGGACTTTCTCTTTCCGAAGAACGGAAATAGTCTGGCCTGACTCTAGAAATTAAATTCACCTTAATTGAATTTCACGCGTAGCTTTCGTGCTAATTCTTAGAATAAATAGGTCAAATAGATATATTGTGATAAGTGTCAAATTGTCTCCATAGAATTATTTGTAAAACTCGACCAAATCAAAATTTACCTTCTATACATCAGTGTTATTTAACATACCTGTTTCAGAATTATTGTGAAACTTGGTCGGTTTAGTCGTTCTCGTGCCAATGTTACTTGGGCTGGCTTCAAAAAGAATATCCTCCAGGTACGGGAACGATTAAACAAAAATCAAAAGGTACGCATACGTAATGTGCGACAATAACCGAGGGACCGATCATGCGCTTCCAGATGAATTTTATGGTTTCATCCACATATCATATCATTCAACAGCAGAAAAGACCGTTGCAAATAGTACGATAGTAGCACACTCAAAGCTCAAATCTGAAGTCATCGTGGACTCTTTTGCATTCAGTCTAACCGCCAGTTCGATGTCTTCTAGATAACACTGGGCAATCCATCAATGGACCAATGTCAATACAACCAAAAGTCTGGAAATGTTGCGATACAAATACTTACGTACCCATTATTGTTTCTAGCAATATTTTCGCTTTTTGCTTTGGGTGATGCATAAAAACGAGGAATTGCAAAGAAAGTCTAAATACCATCACTATTCCAAAAAAATTAAACTTAAGACTTTTAACGTTTTCAGTATTGAAGTAAACTGTTCGTTTCTTGGCCAAACTGAGGCGAAAAACGGGATATAGCACAATATGAAGGGGTTCTTCGAGTCAGAAGGAAGGGGGAAAGAAAAAAGTGTCCGTTATTTTTCTCGGTTCTGTCCAATGCCGGGCAAATTGCTCCCATGACAGACAGCGAAAATCGAACAAGACGAAAGAGTTCGAGACTTGCCGTCTGGGGGACAGAGTTGATACAGGTCGGTCTCATGGACAACTGATCAACGCGGGAATACCACAAAGAATTTCGTTTTTCGCGTGCCCAAAGAAACATGAACACCCGCTAACAACAAACCAAAATGAACACTTGAGAGGTTCGAAGTCAACATTTTGTTCGATGCATGCTAAACTGAATTGAACTACCGAGGTAGATGGAGCTATCCTGGCCACGATCGACAATTGATTCACCGAATCGGTCTGATCCCTGTGTTAGCTCAAACGAGAACCGGAAACAGATAATACCCCATCGAAATGATCACAGTTTTTGATGACCTCCCAACCACATAACAATATCATTAAATACAAATAATTTAATAGGCGTCCAATCAAATCTGATCTATTGACGTTACTCGTAATGTAAGCGTCCTCTTTAAAATAATTGTCGATTTATGCATAGCTGTACTGGGCCGAAAGAAGCTTCTAGGGATGAGACACCTTTTCTCAGTGTATTACACAACGGGATCATTCATAGAACTACTGATTTATGTCAACATTACATATTCGCGTTATCAGTGCATTGCACTAACATTAATAGGCGGAACAAATTCGGCTTTATTGAGAAACAGGAAGTGTGTCACAGTAAGGAACGTCATATGCATCATGCAAGTGTTGGCCAAGAAAAACACAAGCACTGGCTACTTGCGAAATAAGTGAATGGGACCGCGTTCGTCTGGGTCTATTGTTTGGACGGTCCTGATAAACTCACTTCGGAATCTTTTGTTGCATGATAAGTGCAGCATACGTGCTGTAGAAAGGCCATGTCCGGTAGCCGATAAGACCAGTTGGATGCGGAAGACCCCGAAGTGTTATGAGACCTTAAAAGGTTTCAATAGCTCAAGTATGGTTACAAGGCGAATCAATAGCTGACAATGTCCTAACAATCAGTGTAGTCAACAGATGGAAAACGTGCGGCGGACTTAAAGTTTAGTACCGGAAACAAATATAGGGACGGCGTGGATGCTTCGAAACGATTTTCATTTAGCAAATCAGATGACCTCTTCAATATGCAAATCCATCAGAATTCACATGTTACAGTAATGACGTATCTGGCAGACAGCAAGGAATTTGTCGTTGGACCGATCGTCCTAAAATGCACTTCAGTCAACCACGCATTAAGGTGATCATTCCGACGGATACAAGTGTGGATTCTTGGGAAGTGTCACGACATTTTAACGGAAGCTGAAGTATAGCTAAACGTTCTGCCACTAAAGGGCGAAAAGAAGCCAGGTCCCAATGAACTTCCCCCAGTTCCTTTCGAACCAATTAGGGATGGTCTGAGGAAGTAATTTAACTCTTTCGTTCGTGATGTTTGGAATGACGGTTTGCAGCGATCATCGTGAGGTCCCTTTAGTTTTGATACATATCGAGGTTTTAATCAAAATATGACAGGTCCCATCTAACACCGGTTCTCGAGAGTAAAGCTGGCGAGCAGCAGACGGGAGTTCGTATAAGCTCAGGCTGCGCCGAATATATTTTCCCCTTAGCCATTTACTCGAAAGGAGCCATACATACCACTGTCCGATAATCTAAGTTTCTCTAAATCTGAAAGGGACCATTAACTCAGTTGGCTAAGGCACTATGCTGAGCCCTTTATCATCCCACCCATATGCTTTTGGGCACGTTATGGTACACGGAGAGCTACCAAGTTCAGTCTAGACGACCGACTGTGGCCCATTTCGCTATTCTTGTTTGATCTTATCTTAGGAGATTCCCGAGATGTCTGCCGAACCGTCAAATGACTAAAGGATCTGGAAACTAGGCTACATCAACGACACTGCTCCTTGTTCCACCGCATGGAACTTGCGTTAGACAGACTCACAAGAGCTGTAACTCAGTTCGGCATGCGAGTCGCATATTCAAAGTGAATTGATACCAAGAAAAATGCTTGATAGGGGATCCAGCAACTGTTGAACTTTCCATTTACTTCGGCAGCAGCGACGTGAAGGATAGTGGCACGGTGTTTTGAACAGGTGCCTATCAAAGTCTCGAGCGGCGCGACGTTGATTGAAATACTTGCGGCGCTGACATGATATTTCGTTGAATTTGGAAGGTTGTGTGAACTATGCTTTAGTACGCTCAGCTGGACAGAGTTTGTATACCAAAGATGTTCGTCACATGGAGGATTTTGATTAACAATGATTGCTAGATACCACTGGGATTGGACGGAGTGACCTCGTGAACAGCACCTAAGTTTGGAATCAAGTACTGAGTGCCGATTCGGAGATTCGCCGGCAGCTTTGTTAGTTGAAGCACGGGATGCATACGACGCCTGCACACGTTTACCGTGGCTTATCCTCTGTCTTTTATACCAAGTGGAGATCATCAGATGACGTGGCAGCGCCGCAGTCAAAAGCATCCTTCATTTGGTTGAGTGGGGAGACTGGAGATTATGACAGCGAATTGCATTGTCCCTTTATAGTCGAATCAGAATGATGGGGAAAAATATCCGTTCCGTGTATTGCCTACTACGATGCGCGTTTTCTTCTCAGCAATGGGCCCACAGATAGTCCACCTTGTATATCCAGTCTTCCTATAGGTAGGTGTAATATGCTAGGAAAGACGGTAGTCGAAGGGGCTTGCCGTGCTGCTTAGGGCTGTAAAACCATGGGGACCGCGCTCATTGTCACATAATTTGCAAACATGAACGGTACTCATTGGTCGTCGAAACGGATTTCTGGTTACACATTAACTCATTGATATATATATCCACATATATATATATATATATATATATATATATATATATATATATATATATATATATATATATATATATATATACGTCTCACCAGAATCGAATTTGTAGCGTCAGGAGTGTGCATGGAAGCACTTCGTCGAAGAGGCCACAGAAGAATCACAACTGTGATTCGCTGGTGATTCTCTGTTAGTTGGACCGAGCCAACCTTAGGAAAGAGGGCAGAACGCCCCAGAATATACATATGTATATATAAAAGCAGTAAGTGGTATGTGGATGAGTAAACAAAATTTGCACGTCAAAAACCAAGGATAAGGTGGTACGAACTCATGTTGTTCCAGGTGACCTACTCCTTATAAACTTCGAACTGACCCTGTCTTTATCTTCAAGCCAATCTGGGCAATTCGGAACCTTTGGTAGAAGAAAACAAGTTCGGACTAGTAAGAGGTTAAAACGCAGATTTCTCATGCGACAAGCACGAACATTTGCGTGTGCACAAATGAAAAATCCTTAGGTTTACGGTCGTGTTAAGTTCCTAGGTGGTGATTGTTTTTACGTCATTAGCTGGAAATCAGATCCATCGCACAAATACCACGCTAATCCTATTACCCAAAGGTTGACGAGCGAAAAAACAAACAAACAAACAAAAGACAAGAAAGTTTCAAAGATATTATCACTTTCTAAAGAGGGAAACGGAACTACAAGTGTACAGCAAATTTTACAAACCCGAACTTGAAGCCCCGCATCGAGGATATTTAAGGGGATCGAATTAGGGAAGCAAGAGAATACGGAACACTACGGAGACCGATATTTGACAAAAGTGGAACTGGGTTGGTTTGTCGAAAGCTGAACAGAAGTTGGAAATTTTCATTTATGAACAAAGTGAAGCGGTGAGTTAGTTGCAATGAGACAGTGACAGGACAGAATTACAGGGAACCGAGCATAGTGGGACAGACGAGATGCACTGACTATAAAACCAAGTGAACAAACATTCGGGAGAAACGGACCGCGAGAGAAAATTAGGTAGCGAAGAGAAAAAACAACGACAAAAACGCAAGGCAACCGTGTAGTGAATAATATCATTGGAACAAGCGCATTTAACAAGAGGATACTGGGTGGTAATAGGAAAAAAGTATTTTTCAAGGATCTAAGGTCGAATTGAACAATAGACGATGAAGGTTCATGGGTGAGCAGTAATATACAATGATACGTGGAACAAAACGTGTCAAAAATGTATTATGATACAACAAGGTGTACAGCCGAGAATGGGCAGTAACAACAATGACCATAATGAGTGGAATATTAACAACGGTGAGCATTCTGCTGAAGTTGGTTTTTTCGGTGTGTGTGTGTGTGTGTGTGCGTGTGTGTGTGTTTGACCGACTGATATGCTCGCTCATTGTTTTGTTTGTGAAAACATAGGAGAAGAATAAGCGAAACCAGGTAAATGTTCTGAAGGCAACATTAGCCGTACACGTTCCAGGATGGATTCAAACGGTGGGCTGAAAAAAAGACAGAACATTGGAGAATGAATAAACTTCAGCAAACTACGAGGGACTGCACAGATCTAAGCCAATGTGCATGCAATCTTAGCTCTCCAACGCACGGGAACAAGATGGAATAAAAATGAGTTGAGCACTAAGACAAGAAAAAAAGTAACAAATGCCCGCGTAAAGCCTAGTTGGAAAATCTAGTCATCGAGTGTGAATGCTAACACAAATTTTGACGAGTATAGGGATCTTGTTTAACCTCGAAAACTACTATGATAATGTGACACGAGCTTAACAGCTAATGAATAGCGACCAGAAAGCGCAAACACATGCAGGTTATTCGCAACTACCTCCATAACAGTTCAGTATGACCACTTTCCTCGGTTTCACTTTACACTGAATTGTGCGGGATGCGTCAGTCTATCAAAGATTCATCTCACAAGATTTAACCTCTGATCCGTTTGTTAGCTGCCAACGATTTGACAACTAGAAGCTGTTCTCGCAATGAATGGCGGCGGTCAAATGATCAAAACCACGATATTTCAACGTGAAGATTCTGGACTCGAATCCTCCAAGCGCCGATCACTTAATCCGCTTGGCAGCCCTCTGTCGGCCGCGAACCCCTTCTTGAAAATGATCTACCAAGTCATTTCATTAGCAAGAAATAAAAAAAAGATAAAAAACTGACCTGGCCACGGAAATCGCATTGAAGATAGGCTAAGAGAGATTGTAAAAACTGCAGCACTACGCTCCATCAGAGCCGATATAGATATAACAAAAAGGTCTCACTTCTGACACCATGTTTCGAAATGCAGAAAAGACAAAAGACGTCTGTGCCGA
Source organism: Fasciolopsis buskii (assembly GCA_008360955.1). Classification (NCBI taxonomy): domain Eukaryota; kingdom Metazoa; phylum Platyhelminthes; class Trematoda; order Plagiorchiida; family Fasciolidae; genus Fasciolopsis; species Fasciolopsis buskii. The sequence goes on from LUCM01001583.1 coordinate 131,853, forward strand.
CAAATCTCCAATCGGTTCGATCTCCTGGCCGCTGTCTCTAGCGTCCATTAAATCTAGTGAGAATAAACCGATTCGAAGAGATACAAAGTCCGTTTACTATTCAAAACCAAATACCTTACAATGGCTTTTCACGACCAACACTCACTAAACGATCCTACTGGTGGATAGTTCGGTCACTCGGCCGTTCATCGACTTCCTCATATGGCGATTTAGCTCAGATTATCGATTGACGCGATCAGTGCGATGTCACCGAAACTGTGATGTTCACCGACTCGAGTAAACGGTTATGACGAGACAATACCAACTACCTTTACAACCAGGTGTTAAATAAGCACAGACGGTGTCCGACCTCATTACTACCGGTGTACTCGACCTATGATCGATAACCGCCCATCTCAGGACGACGAAACGGATATCTCAGATTACCAAATGACGATCAGGAATTCGGCATGACCACCAGATGAAATCCAACTACTCAAGTAACTGTATCTGTCCTCCACACCCAGTTGTTACTCTGCTAGAATGAGGTTCGGCTGTGAGTCAATCCAGGCCGGAAACAACATGAATGGGTTAGTTCAAAGCCGAATCTGTGCTACCAACAGAGGATAAGAGGAAAGATAATCATGACAAGTGTTTTCGCAATCCTATTAATTGTATACATCAGCACGTACACGATAATTTCCCTGAATGCTTTCTCGAAATACCAGACTCCGCTCCTAGTGAGATGGTGGATTTTCTCCCTGTTTTCAATCGACCGCCTTTTCAATTAAACGACAGAGTCGAGAAAGAGGGAGAGCAAATGAGTTCGGATGTCGAACAATTATCCAGCCGGAACGTTTGCATTTCAGCGGAGAGACGGGGATTATTAAGTTGATAGGAAGTGTTCGTGGGTATGAATACCGAAAGTACTCGCTGTGGCTACGCGCGTAGAATGATCGGATGTCCGGGAAACATACGGGGTTGTCGATGTAAGTGCTTTGGTCTGAGTCAATTCCATAGGACTGCAACAAATTCATAGATATGGGAATTCACAGACCGCATAAGAACGCTTTTTTATCTGATTCATTCTCATTTCCGGTAATTAACTTCGCTCTTTTTCCTTTTCATCCAAACAACATCATTCAGGGGAAATCGGTCTGTTGGGTAAAAAATGATCCTTAACGAAACAGCCGAACACTCGTTAGTGTCGCCTCGTAGCTCAGCAAGTAGAGCATGTATCGCACCAAATTACGAATGGCATGTATCCTTTGGCTACAATACCGTGTGGTCAACAAATTTGCACACTTAAATCTAATCAAACTCTTTCAAAGACAATTAATTACAGACTTCCGAGCACAGTAAACCGGTTCTGTAAAAAAAACCTTAGCATCGCCATACAGAAAATACTGTCTTTACGCATGAACGTATGAAGCTGATTTTAAGAGGGTTTTACTGAATTATTAGTAGGTCTCTAGATCAGTTTATGAAAACATAATATCAGATTAAGGTAGCCATTTGCGATTCAACCAGATAGGACTAACAAACCAGAACAGTGCAAAAAATTAAGTCCGAAAAGAGAAATGATGAGGGAATAATTTGAGCAAAATATTCATAAAATAAACAGGAGTGAGCCCACACATGGCCATTTCATGGTCTCTTTAATCAGTCACTTGGCTGCACTTGCGCTGCTATCCCAGCGGGTGGAATGATAAGGAATTTATCGAAATACATCCATGCCACGTAGGGTAAAAAAGTGACAGGCCGGAAAACCATGTCGACCGATCCGTTAGCAAACCAGATCGATTGTGATCTTCTATGGTAGTACCTAAAGGAGCAATTATCATATTCGTTCGGCGTTAAACATCAAGGCAAGCCTCACTGACCACTGTTTTTTCCTCAGGGTTACATGTTTCTATAACAAGAAAGGATATCCAAGGGGAAAAGAGAGCGCACCCAAACAGGTGAGAAACGATTAGAATGCTGCAGTAGCCAACACACGGAACACAGGCTAACTATACAAAAGCACTCTTTCAATCATTCTGATTCGATAGAAAATGATAACACAATCGCCACTGTTCACGGTTCATTGCCAAATATCTTTCACCGTCTCCAGCCAATTACTAGTTGACGTATGAGTAAAGTGGAGTCGGCACGTCTCGCAGTCACTAGAGTTCACTACATGAGAAAGTGCACAGCAAGCGTAAGTAAATTAGGTACCTCGCGTCTTCGTTCTTGAGGTCCGAAAGACTCGTCATTTAGCTGGCTGGGGACACTGAAGGATATGGCAATGAACCATGAACAGTGGCGATCGTGTTGTCATTTTCTATCGAATCAGAATGATTGACAACACGTGCGTTTGTACAGTTAGACTGTGTTCCGTGTGTTGGCTACTGCAGATTCTAATTGTTTCCCACCTGTTTGGGTCCGCTCTCTTTTCCCCTTGGATATCCTTTCTTGTTATAGAAACATGTAGCCCTGAGGAAAAAACAGTGGTCAGTGAGGCTTGCCTTGATGTTTAACGCTGAACGACGATGACTCCTGTTTTGAGCTCATTGAATTGTCGGTCCCAAACAAACGGCGCCAATGTCGGGAGCGTGGTTGGCCTACTCTCGGAAAGCGTCCAACCCAGCAAATTGCACAAGTTCGCCGGTAGTGCCGCCAACTAAATAATGTCGATGCCCCTTGTTTTGTTTCTCCGATTAGTCCCCGTTTCCCAGAAGAGCTCCATAAACCAATCAATTAATCAGCAGCTTTTTCTGGAACAATGCTGATGCTTTACCGGTGGTGTTTTGGTGCACAAAGGCTAGAAGTGCATCCAGGAATGAAAAGCCTACTGTGGACTGGGCGATCGAGCAGTATAACAACCCAAGGAGGAACCATGGACGACGACGAAACAGTTTGCAAGAGCTGATTTGTTCTGGATTTTGCAGAGCTTCCTTTTTCTTTTCGTTTTCGCTCGCATTGTTTTCGATGTTTGGCCAGCGTTCGGATGACATAAGATATGCACATAGATCAATGCATATGCATACACATATTTCGAAGAGTCTACATAATGTAGTACCCGAACATTTAAAACTATTTTTGGATCAATAGTGACGTTGGACAAATGTGCAATAGGGTAGAAATGATGGAGAAATATCAGCGAACGGCAATTCGCGGTTGCTCAACACCACAGAAAGGGTTTGTTCTGAGAAACTTCAACCAAGGCTTCTGATCCAATAGGTTGACTCAAAGGCCAGTGGGGGATTTGACTCAGAAAAGAAAGGTGGACGAAACACTCGTCGAGAAGCACCTCCAGATCTTCTATGCAAGATTTCCTTATCATTTGAATGGTGTTCTATTCCCGTTAGTGTACGAATTAACGGGTCAGTGCCAGTCCAAATTCACTGTTCCACTAGCCTATTGAATCAGGCAGACGGGAAGAGGAAGCATTCTTCGGGATAGGTGCCGGCCAACCAAAGATATACAACTACCCAGTGAAATGTGATGCCTTCTCCCATCGACAAGGAAAATCCCAGGTACTACTCTTTAACGTTTACCTGGTACAAGATTTTGATTGGTAAAATGTTTCCCCGTCATTTTATTTGCTACAGTACATATCCCAGGGACTAGGTAGTTTATGGTGCTGAACCAAACGTTAGCCGAACAACTAGTTTTTTTTGAAATTGTGCTACGTCTGTTCTGCATCTACCGACTTGACAGACAGTACTCGGTCCTCGGCTTAGGAAGATCATCTTGCAAAGTTCTTTGGTTCCCAAATTTAGGGAAGCCGTCACATCACATCAAGATGCAATTTACTGATATTTCAATGTATTATGAACTCAGTCCGGTGGCAGGATAGTTAACCTTAAACTACAGATCTACAGGTTTGCATCAATTTGGTAAGATCTGAATACTGCCCAGTAGGTAGATGAAAACTGGAGAAACAAAATATAGAGACGATAGTCAGAAAAAACCAACAATATTCAATTGGCAAGCAAAAGTGAGAGAAGCAGAAGCAGGTCAAGTCTAAATTCCACTGGATTAAAGTAAATGACCACTAGAGAATGCCTAGTACTGGGACGTAAGTGTTTAACGTTACGCGCACGTTAGGATGAGCACCTACCTGATCTGTGCTGTGTTGGTTAGACGACTGTGTGATCGATGTTGTGTCCGTGTTGTCCATAAGTGTAGGCGAACAATCCGATGTTACGGGGACAGTCACGCTACATGACATATTAGGATTCGCTGCGCTTGCCACCTCTGTTACAGATGAATCGGGAACGGGATCGGAGGTGTTTGTCCAGAATGGTTCCGTGAAGGGTTGATTTGCTGAACTATGTGTGACTGCCACCTCTGGTTCGGTGGAAGTGGCAGCATACGATTCACCGACTTCGGATACCGCTGGACAAGGAGGCTCGCTGGATTCAACACCAGGTTCAAGTGGCCCAGGTGGCCTGGAGCCGGAGGTGGTTGAGACGGGATCAAACCGATCTGAAGTGATTGGCACTTCGGACGGCACACAAAAAACAGCTGTGGTGGTCGGAGTCGCACTATGAGATGAATGCAGAGTAGAAAATTGTGTCACTGAAGATGAGGCTACACTATCTTCAAAGCTGAAACAAGTGGGGATGTCCGAGGTTGAAAGCGGACGAGATGGCCCCAAGTCGGACGAATTTAATGGGCTCGCTTCCGTCGTGTTGTGATGTTTTATTTCAACTGCAGACAAAGGCTGAAAACTAAGCTGACTGTTCAATAAACTTTTAACCGCATCGCCAAGCGGATTAACGTTGGTGAGGACCGCCGAACTGGTCGAGGATACGGATACAGTACTACCTCCGCTGGCTATGCGTTTCTTGGTCTCGGCAACCAGGGCATCTGGAGTATAGACACATGGATTACGGAGATTGGATACGGGGACAGAAAGAGGTCCAGGCGCGGCTTTTAAACCAACCACCATACCTTTGGCTTCAGCACTGTGTAACGCATTTGCTGCTGCAGCGGTGGCCGTAGCAACAGCGTGCGCATCAGCAGCAGCACTTCGCGCGTTCAGCGCGCCACCACCGGAGGTGACCGAGACTGTAGGCGGCACATTTGCGGATGGTGTGTTGTGGGATCGATGGTAACCAGATGGTTTGGGTAATACAAACGAAGACACAGGACCCATTACGACAACATCAGAGTCACCTAGGGGTAGGCTGGGGACCAATTCATTACCAGAAGCTTCCGCTGCAACAATCATTGCGGTGAGAGCTGTGACGGGGCGCTGTATGGATTGAGTCGGTTGCGTTGTAACGGGAATAGTACTCTCAGGAGCAACAGCAGTCGGTAATTGTGGGCCGAAGGTATTGCCAGTTCCAGACAGAAAGAGAGTGCTAGGGCGTGGTTTCGGTATCGCCTTGTGCAAATCGAGTGAAACATCAGGGATTGGTACATGGCCACTATCAGAGGAGATACGGGGTAGTACCGTGTCGGGTATAGACTGTGAGCTGGATGGGACGAACACGGCGGTTTCTGATGGGCCATGCACTGCCATAACTGATCCTGCGGTACTCACTCGAGCCGTACTGTTCAAATTAGTTAATCCTGCGGATGTGGTGTATGTAACTAATATCGATGATGAGGCGGCGGGAAACTCTTGGGGCAAAGATTCGCAAACGGCATCACCATGTTGAACGCGCGAATCGATTCTGGGAAAAGAGTAATTAGAAGACATGTAACTCGGGACTGATGGACTGGTGGAAGAGCCAACCAACAGATGTTGCAAACCGGTGGAAGGAACCGGATGTGTATGCTGCAGATTCGACGATGGAGTAGGAGATGGTTGAGAACGCGCGTGATGCGATAAAGGTTCGGGTATATGACTAGGAAAAGTGGCTTGGCTTCGAAAGCCTACGGATACTGCATCACGCTGAGCTGGACCATAATTTTCAGACGGATAGGTATGTACACGAGTTGTTGGTGTTGTCGTTGCTGCTGTCATTGTCGAACAGACTACATTGGCAGTTCTTGCCGTAAGTGAAGAGTTCATACAACTTGAATTTTCACTAACCACTGATAGTGACCTATGCATTGGATACGCACAGTCTGAACGAGGAGTTGGAGTACACGTGGTAGCATGGCAAACAATTGCGGATTGTGTCCCGGTGTTAGTAATAGAGGAAGAAGAGGAGGGCGATTTGATGTTGTGAATAGTCGGGTCCAGTTTAGGGTGGTTTTGCCGTCGAGATGCAACTACACTAACTGGACTGGTAGTGTTCGACTGCGTATTGATAAACCGTAAAGAAGTGGGTGCGGGAAGGACAGTTGTTATTGGATGCGAACCGGAATTCGCTAATGCTGCTTCAGCGGCTGCTACGGCAGCTCGTAATCCAGTTTGTAAAGTGCTTACATACTGAATCTGATAAGCATCAAAATCGAGTTCTTGACGCAGGACACCACTCAAAATAAATTCTTCGTGATGAACAGCTAGAAACAAAGGGAAAAAAGAATTCGTTAACACCAAACAAAAATAATAATCATAATCATAATAGCAAAAGGTCATTTTAAAATTGGCCTGGGAAACAAAGATATACGGTTGTGGAAAGATCGGTTAGATGGAAAATAGAAATGGTTAGCCGTTGGGAAAAAATAAAACAGGAAAGCAAAATATTTGCTAAGAACTATCGACAATCCCGATTTGTCCTCCAAGGGGTTGCGACTTAAAAACGGGATGCAGGGTTTTCAACTGAACAAATTAATCAACAAGCCATATGGCAATGGCATGTCGACAAGTAGATAGCTAATTTACTGAATGATCAAACACAGATGCAACGAGTGCCAACAAACAAGAAAGTAGCCAATTGCACAATTACGGGATTTGTTAAGCGAGCCAGAACGAACAATGAGGCAAAAGCATACATGGCACGAAGAGCAGACAAAATCGATTTTATCCTCGAACCAAATTAAACATAGAGCTACAGCAAAAATGAAAAAAGAACATATGAGATGTCAATGAATTTGAAAATTTGTGTTGGTGGCAGTCAACTTTGGTAGTTGTCATTGGGTGCTGTTCACAGATCTTGGGGGGATTAGATCGCAAGCGTTTCGTCACCTGTCACCTGTTTTGGCAGTTCTTTTCTAAATACAGGAAAGTCATCCGCTTTGACCGCGAACCTCTTCGACGACCTTGACCTGGAAACGAAGCGCCTATTCTCCACTTGATCTCCGTTGTTTTGATCTTTGATCTTGGAAGAATGATATTCGGCCTGAGACGTTTGATTCGTTTAGTTGTGTGCCGTTGTTTTTATTTCGAGTATGTGAATATCGTGCAATTTAGTGCTATAGATAGATCGTAAAAATTACTCAGATTTGTAATTATGGGTAGGCGTGACTTGAATTCCGGTTCTCCCAGTTGTCTGAGTTATCTGCCTCTCATCCGAACGTATATGTGATCCAATTTGACGTGTCTATTGATTCAATTACTTGAAAAATATCAGGCTTCTAAAAACTCCCTCGCGTGACACGTAGTTGTTTGGTCCAGGATTTCAACGTTATTCAGATCGAATTTGTGTCTTTTTTGTTCTCGTGGGCGGATATGGGAAATTGTTGATTGTGACGCATAGCTAGGTTTTGTTCGTGATATCACCCACCGTCGCTAAACATTGGTTGGGAGAGAACTCTCGGACTACAACACGGTGGTCTAATTGCACTTGTACGAACTAGCCCATTGCTTAAAGATTTCACACTTCTTACCCATGTCATCGACTCACCACCTCGAACCATCCTTCAACCACTACCTGCCTCGCAGAACAACCGATATCAACATAGTCATTCCGTAGGCATGCACAAAACATGTTCAAACCACCTCAACCTATTCTCACTCAGTGCCTGTTCTAAAGACTGAATCCCAAATTATGCCAAACCTACGAGTTAATCCTAAAATTCTCCCACCGTATTCTGGTAATTCTACGAAGACAACGGTGTTCAAACACCAAATGTCTTCCCATATCTTTTGCTCACAATGACCCTGTTTCGGAGCCTCACGGCGGGGCTGAATTTACTGCTGATCGATAATCCGATGTCACGCCGACGCCACAGATGTATTAAGTTGGTGAATGCCAATTCAGCCTGCATCCGATATATGACCACTAAGTGAGATAAAAAATTCACCTCCCCAGTTGTTCTTTTGCTAGAACAAATTTCGGCTTCGTGCCGATCCAGTCCCGAAACAGCGTTTCACAGTTGGAAGAGGGAACACGCCCGAACAGACCAACACCATCGTTCAGGCGATCGACATCACATTGTAACTTTATTTGATCCAAACGGTAAGAAGCATTTTTTCAAAAATAAAATTTGTGTCCATGCATACTTCGGACCTCAACCGTCCCGCTGTAACAAATAAACTTATCAAGTATTGTATGTACCTGTATCCACTTATTCACCGAATGCCGGCATTTTTTCCAGATATTCCGCTAATTAGTAGGTCACTTAGTTTCACATTCTTACGGTCTTTTTTATGACATCTTTGAGGCATGAACCATCATAATCATCGTTCAGCATTAGACAGTAAGGCGAGCCTCACTGAACGCTGCGTTTTCCCCAGAGTTATATGCTTCCATAACAAGAGTGAACATACAAATGGAACAAGAAGTGGACCTACGCAGGTGGGAAAAGATAAAAAAGCTGCCGTAGCCAACACACGGAACACAGGCTAACTATACAAAAGCACTCTTTCAATCATTCTG
>LUCM01001584.1:0-150011 GCA_008360955.1 Fasciolopsis buskii
GATTGATGATTGATGGTCGATGATTGATGATGATGATTGATGTTTGATGATTGATTATTAATGATCGATGATTGATGATTGATGAATGATTGTTGTTGATTGCTGATTGATGATTGGCGATTGAATATTTATGATTGATAAATGATGATTGATGATTGATGATTGCTGATTGGTGATTGATGATTGTTGTTTGATGAATGGTGATCGATGATTGATGATTGTTGATCGTTGTTTGATGACTGATGATTGATGGTTGATTATTGATGATTGATTGATGATGATTGATGTTGATGATTGATGTCGATGATTTTTGATGATGATTTATGATGATGATTACGGATGATGATTGATGATAATGATTGATGTTGATGAAAGATGATGATGATTGGTAATGATGACTGATGATGATGATTGATGTTGGTGATTGATGATGATGATGATTGATGAAGATGATTGATGATTATGATTAATGATGATGACTGATGGTTGATGATTGGTGATTGATGTCTGTTGATTCATGATTCCTGATTGATGATTGATGGTTGTCGATTGATGATTGATGAATGATGATTGATAAATAATGGTTGTTCATTGATGATTGATGATCGATGATTGGTCGTTGTTGTTTGCTGATTGTTGATTGTTGATTGGTGATTGTTGATTGTTGATTGATGTTTGATTATCGATGATTGATGATGATGATTTATGACTGAGGATCGATGATTTACGATTGATGACTGTCGATTGATGATTGATGATTGTTGATAGATGATTGATGATTGAATCTTGATGATTGATGAATGATGATTGTTGATTGATGTTTGATGATTTATTATTGATGACTGATGATTGTTGATTGATATTCGATTATTGATGATTGGTGACTGATGATTGTTGGTTGTTTGTTGTTATTTGATGATTGGTGGTTGATGATTGATGAATGATAATTGATGATGATGATTGACGATGTTGATTTATGATGATGATAAAGTATGATGATCGACCATGATGATTGATGATGATGATTGATGATGATGACTGACGATGATGATCGATGATGGTGATTAATGATGATGATGATGATTGATGATGATGATTTTTAGTGATGATAAAGGATGATGATTGATGATTGTTGATTGATTAATAATGATTGATGATTGGTGATTTTTGGCTGTTGATTGCTGATTGATGTTTGATGATTGTTGATTTTTGACTGATGATTGATGACTGATGATTGATGATTGAAGAATGATGATTTATGATTGTTCGTTGATGACTGTTGATTGCTGGTTGATGATTGATGATTGTTGATTCATGATTGATGAAGGATGATTGATAATTCATGATTGATGTTTGAATATTCGTGTTTGATAGCTGATGGTTAATGGTTGATTATTGATGATTGATGATTGAAGATCGATGATTGATCATTGATGATTGATTTTTTTTGATTGTTGATTGATGATTGTTGATTGATTATCGATGATCGACGATTGATGATTTTTGATCGATGATTGATGATTGTTGATTGTTGATTGATGATTTTTGATAGATGATTGTTGATTGAAGTTTGCTGATTGATGATTGTTGATTGACGAATGATGATTGATGGTGATGATTGATGATCTATGATTAATGATTGGTGATTGATGATTGAGTATTGTTGAATGCTGATTGTTGATTGATCATTGATGGCTGAATATTCATGATTGATAATTGATGATTGGTAATTGATGATTGATGTTTGATGACTGATGATTCGTGGTTGACGGTTGATGGTTAGTGATTGATGATTGATGATTGACGAGTGATGATTATTGATTGATGAATGATGATTGATTCTTGTTGATTGATGATTGATGGGTGATGTTTGCTGATTGATGATTGATGATTGATGTTTGCTGATTGTTGATTGATGATTGTTGATTGATGATTTATGATCGATGATTGGTGATGACGATTTATGATTGATGATCGATGATTGATGATTGGTGATTGATGATTGCTGCTCGTTGATTGATGATTGATGATGATTTTTGCTGATTGATGATTGATGTTTGCTGATTGTTGTTTTTTGATTGGTGATTGATGATTGTTGATTGATGATTTATGATCGATGATTGATGATTGATGATTGCTGATTGGTAATTGATGATTGATGTTTGCTGATTGTTGATTGATGATTGAATATTCATTATTGATGAATGATGATTGATGATTGTTGATTTTAATTGATTATTGATGACTGTTGATTGATGATTGTTGAATGATGCATGATGAATGATGACTGATGATTGATGATTGGTGGTTGTAGAATAATGATTGATGATTGATGATTCGTGATTGATGATTGATGATTGATGTTTGCTAATTGTTGATTGATGTTTGATGATTGATTATTGATGATTGATGTTTGTTGATTTTTGATTGATTACTGATTGTTCATGATTGATATATGATGATTGATAATTGTTGATTGATGTTTGATGATTGTTGATTGATGTTTGTCGATGGTTGATTGTTGATTGATTATTGATGACTGTTGATTGATGATTGAATATTCATGTTTGGTGAATGATGATTGTTGATTGATGATTGATGATTGATGATGAAGATTGATGATGACGACTTTTGATGATGATTGATGATGATGATTCATGATGACGATTGTTGGTGATGATTGATAATGATGACTGATCATGATGATTGGCGATGGTGATTGATGATGATGATGATTGATTATGATGATTGATGAAGATGAGTAATGTTGATGATTGATGGTTGTTGATTGATGTTTGATGATTGATGAATGGTGTTTGATTATTGATAATTCATGATTCCGATTGATGTTTGACGATCAATGATTGCTGTTTAGTGTTCTTTCATTGATGATTGATGATCGATGATTGTTGATTGAAGATTGATGATCGATGATTGATGATGTTGATTGATGATTGATGACTGATGATTTGTGATTTTTGATTGATGATTGTTAGATGATGAATGGTGATCGATGATTGATGGTTGTTGGTCGTTGATTGATGACTGATGATTGATGGTTGATAATTGATGGTTGACAATTGATGATTGAAAATTGATAATTGATGAATTATGATTGATGTTGATGATTGATGATGATGATTTATTATGATGATATAGAATGCTGATTGATGAAGATGATTGCTGATGATGATTGATTGATTGATGGTGATGATTGATTGATTGATGATGATGATTGGTTGATGATGATGATTGATTGATGATGATGATTGATTGATTGATGATTATGGTTGATTGATGATGATGATTGTTTGATGATGATAATTAATGTTGATGATGATGATTGATGATGATGATTGATTGATGATGATGTTTGGTTGATGTTGGTGATCAATTGATGATGTTGAATTATTGATGATGATTGATTTATTGATTATGCTGATTGGTTGATGATGATGATTGATTGGAGATGATGATTTATTGATGATGATTATGGAATAACGTCTGCGGACAGGAAGCTGAATTTCTTGCATGTCGACGTTGTATGGACTAGATTTTCACTCTTCTGAACTTACTCGAAACGCGTCACACAAACCATTGCTCTGCTACCGTAGTTTTTCGCGACTTGAAGGGTGCGTTCGACTCAGTGGATCGGATAGCGCTATTCGGTGCGGAGTTCTTGAACCTGTTGCGACGATTTTACTCGCGAACCTATGGTCGCGTGAGGTTATACGGTGAACCGACAAGTTCATTCGGAACGACTAATGGAGTTCGACAAAGGTGTCTCATCTCTCCATTTCTGTTCATCTGCCTCATGGAGGAGGTGATACAAGATACTTCAGGAAGTCTCTAGGAGGTTGGAGTCGAGCTGGGAAATGGAGTGAAGCCGTGTGACTTAGATTACGCAAATAAAGTCGTGGTCCTGTTGAAATCCGCGGACCATGCACAACGGGCACTAGATAGACTTTCGAAGTCGGTTGCTAATCTCGGCACGTGCCTTGCGCCTTCAAAGCGTAAATTGGTGTTATAGGACTGGAAGACAGCAGTGCCGAATTCGATACTGAATGAGGAACTAATGATTGCATTACAGCCGTTAAGGATGGCAGTTATAGTAAGGCACGATAGAACTGCGGTAGTAGTAGAAAAAACCAGGAGTGACGAGGCCTTGTTTGCAGCTCAGTAGCCTTTCTGAAACTGTCCGTTTACTGCACGACTTAAAAATTGCATTCCTCGCATGAAGTTTGTGATCTTGGTGGACGTAGTGAAAATAGGATCCTGTAAAATGACTAGTTGCAGTTTGATACCGCCATGGTCGTTGTATCTCGGATTATATATTTGTCGCTAAAGGTAACTGATGCTCAATGCGCTCGATTACCGACACATGTTCCCGGGATACGGGGTCAACACAGTTTTGACTTGCTGCTCAGTTATGGTGAGGAATATCAGTTGAGTTTTCGTTCTTGAAAGTTACATTGGGCGTTATTTGGTTTCCTCAAAGTTGTAAATTGGGATAACCTTTAGAGAACGTCCTTTATAAAATTGCTCACAAATTTCCAGAAGTAACAACTATGCCGGGTCGATCGTTTGAACATATCGGTAAGCGACGAATGTCTACCATCAAGGCAATGAAGTAATTTGGACATCACTGATGTTCGTTACCTGAGAATAGCAATGGTAAAGGATTTTATGTAATTCTAATTAAACCGAAATTTGTAGTTTCTCCTCCTAGTTTTTCTTCCTATCTGGAGAACGATGGCACTGTTGCATTTACAGTAAAGGGTTTCAAGGCCTTTGATCCGTTCCGATTGTCTACCGTTTTCAGTTAATGATTGTTTTTTCCATGTTTTTTCATTGGATTACGATAGTGAGCGATGAGAATACCATGGAAGCTTTTACTTCTGGGTGGCACAGCAATCACTGCTACCGGAATTGTCACGTTACGAGAAGCTTCAGAATGGTGGAGGAGAACCAACGATCCATTAATTAAATTACGTCGACTGCGAAATGAAGTGAAACCATGGGATTTTCACTGGGATAAATCAGAAGTAAAAGTTCAATGTAAGGTTTGTTTCTACCGTTCTGATTTGTTTGTTAAAGTACCAACCGGGATTTATTTTCTTCAATGAAGTGAAAATTATTTTTCCGTACCTTGACCCTGACCTTAGTGATACCTGTTATTAAAAAGCCAAAGAAGCTATCATCTTATATATATATATATATATTTAGAGTTGAGAAGGCGTACACTGAGTTGATATGTTTATCGTGACGTTTCGATCCAAACTAGGACTCGTTGTCAAACGTGAATGAGTGATTGAATGGGATCGCTAGCTCCGTTCGGTCTTGTGCACTGTCCGTCTGTTTGTCTCTCTATTCTGCATCCGGGTCTTGTTAAGATGACGTAATGTTTGTCAATCTCCACATGCCGATTGAACGAGTTATTCGAGTGGAGGGCTTCAAGAATCAGTCGCTCCCCCTTTCTGTTTGCCCGGCTGACTACCTTTGCGTTGTTGATTTTGACCTCATGGCCTGTTTGTGCACATTGGTTCCATGTCTGCGAGTGTGGGTCAGCGCGTCATAGGGCTAAGCTATGTTCGTGCAAGCGTGTGCGTAATTGTTTGCTTGTCTCACCGACATACTGTTTGTCACATCCGAGGCACGGAATGGCATAAACTACCCCTGACTGGTCGTGCTGGTCGACGCGATCTTTTCCGTTGAGTAGAACAGATTTCAGAGTGCCGGTCGGTTTGTGGGCGATTGTGATATCTGGTGGACGTAGGATGCGTTCGACCGCTTCGGATACTCCCCGAATGTATGGAAGTACCACGATCGATCTGGTCCTCTTTGTGTTTGCCCTCTGCCTTCTGCGAATACAAGCGTTGGATATCCATTGACCGCAAATAACGTGAACAACCTAGATTGCTCTTGTTCCTGTAGGTGCTGTGTACTGCAGTGTGTGTCGGCTCGATGGAACAGGGTACGCACACAGCTCTTTAGGTGGCAGGTTGGATGGTTGCTTTTGAAATTGAGTATGCGGTCCGTCGTCGTCGGTTTTCTGTAGACGGTTGTCTCTATGCTCCCGTTTGGTTGTCTCATAATTAGTACGTCGAGAAACGGTAGAGCCGAGTCTTTTTCCTCCTCCTTGGTAAATTTGATGCTGGGCACTATCGCGTTTAGGTGTTGATGAAATTGGTCCATTTCTGTTTTTTTTAACACAACAAATGTATCATCAACATATCTGATCCATAAGCGTGGGCGGTTTGTTTCGAATGCCTTTGTCTCGACTTGTTTCATGGTTGCATCTGCTAACAAGCCTGATAGGGGTGATCCCATGGGCGTTTCTCTTATTTGTTTATATACCGTCCCATTGAACTGTAGGTATGTTTCCATGCACAATTCTATCAGACGCATTATATCGTCCTTGGACATTGCTGTTCTATCTGATAAGTTGGAGTCCTTCTCCATAAGTTGGCGCATGCTGTCCAATGCCATTTGCCTTGGAATATTTGTGAACAGTGATGTGACGTCGAATGAGACCATAGCTTCGTTTGCTTCTAACTTGAGGTCTCTGATTTGTTCTAGGAATGTGGCAGAACTCTTCGTGTCGTTTTGGTCCTGTGGTAGGCATGAGCGTAGGAGACGGAAAAGGTACTTCGCTAGCTGATAGTTTGGTGCTGTTGTCGTTGCGACAATGGGTCTAAGCGGCACCCCCGGTTTATGGACTTTAGGAAGTCCATATATCCTGGGGACGGGTCCCTCTCTAGGCTTTATTTAGTTATACTGTTCATCGCTAATTTTCTTGCTTTTTCTCAAAGAGTTCAGTTTTTGTTGATTTTGGCTCGAGGTTCTTTGACTGGATTTCCTCTCACTGGTTGGTAGATCTCGTTATCATCCAGTAATATTTTCATCTTCGCTCGGTATTCAGCATTGTCGAGCACTGCTATTGCATTACCTTTGTCTGTGGGAAGTATGACTATTTCTCGATTTTTCTGGAGTGCTTTTACAGCTTTGATTTCGTTATCAGGTAAATGATATTTTCGCCTAGGGTGCGCGAGTTGTTGACAGATTTTTGCCCGTATGTCCTGGCGCGTCTCTTCCCTTAGCGCGTGCTTCCGTATTGCTGATTCAATGGAAGCAATGAACGTGGGATGCTTGGCGTTGGCGTGGTTGAATGTTAATCCTTTCAGTAGCACGGACTTTTCGCTTGGTAGTAGCTGGTGGCCCGAGTAATTGTGGATTGGTTCGGCATATTGAGGTTTCGTTTGATTGAGCGCGGTGTATTTCTTGGTGAGTCTGTCCCTCACCTTTGAGCGGTTTGTGTTCGATGTGATTTCAATTACCGCTTTTATTCTTCTAATCCATCTGGCATCTAATATGTTTGAGGCATCCCGTTCGAATCGATTTTGATGGCTTTCGTATACGGCTTTCCTGCGATGTGCGTCGTTGATCAGCTCACGATGCATCTGTTTGCAGTATGAATGTGCAATCCTACGGGCACGTTCCGAGTTCACGAGCGGGTTACACTTGATACTTTTTGGAAAAGTGTTATTTCTGAGGCAGTGATGTAGGAAGAGCAGTTGCTCACGGACAGCAGCGGAACGCTTGGAATAGTTTTCCCATTTTCTCACACAGTTATATATATATATATATGTATATATATATATATATATATATATATATATGTNACATATATATATATATATATATATATATATATACATATAGGTTGCACAAATCTGAATACAGTTATAGTGCTTTCGGAATCATGTCGCAGGGCGAAAAGTGAGCGAAAAAAGGAGGAGGATAATTTGCAGAGTTCACAACACGTTCTCCATCTCCACATCAACAGCTATCCATCGGGATCCATGAGTCCTCTGTAGGTTTAATGCTACTCGGTTGTCCGAACTGAAATAGAGAGTTGATTTAAGAGATCCTACCCGAGCCTTTGACCAAATGGTCCAACCCACTGGAAGCCGGTGGTTGATTGTTCAGTTCACGCAACCTTTGAATGGAGCTGGGCATCCTGGGTATGCAGTGCATCCTTCTTCCATAGATACGGTGACCATACAAGGGTATATGCTTCGTGCGCCGTCCGTGGTTGGTCTGGAATCAGGGTTTACACAATTCCTAGACCGGTTATCGAGGACCAGTCAACTCGGCGGAGGATGCCGGGTATTCGCCTTCGTCCTCGCATTTTATTAGGAGTGTATAAGACTTCCTCAGCAGAGGTTATGTGAGACGCCGATCACTTGGGGGCGTTTCGAAAAACGTTCTTGGAGAGTAGTCGACTCGGAGCTTAAGACACCCACCCCGACCGTACTACGGCATATGGAGATATTAAATGCGTGTTATTCAACCCATATTGTCTCAGTAATATTGGGCAGTGTATATGCACATGTTTGCGATCATGTGCTTGCCTTCGAGCATTTTCTGACCACAGGTTTCATTTAATTTAAATCGTTCTACGCTTAAGTCATCTATGGTATTATTAACATGATAATGTTTACGGTAAAAACTAAACTGAGCATCGAATTTTCTGGTGCACCCTCAATGTCACTCGGTTTCGGATACCCAAAGTCCGTATTTTCTCCGGTTTTGATTACACGCGCGCCCATTCTGCCGCATGCAATACTTCAGGCGCTGAATCAGATGCTAGATCCGTAGTGGGACTCATGCAAAAGTACTAATCCAAGTAGTCACACTGTGTAATTGTGTTCTGAAGAACACGTGATGGCCATTGAAAAATAAGGTTAACAGTTATAAGACATACGTGGCATTCAACAAACACTGATAATTGAAGTCGAAGTGTACGAAGAAGACAAGAATGAGTTACCGGGCCCTGTTCATGGACGCCTGCGTGCGTATATGTAAATCCGCATCCCACTTTCTTTTCAATTTTGATCTAGAGCGAGTTTTAAATAACGGTTTACGTGATCTAGGAAGAATGAAAATCCTCTTCCAGAAACAGCGCTATTAACTTAAAACAGGCCGTTGATTTGCCTGGATAGAAGATTACGTAAACAATTCAACGGTCTTCAAATCGCTTGACATTTGGGGTGTGCAAATACGATGTGTTTCGTACTTCCGAAGAGCAAAATGCTTCTCCTGGATCTTCAAGCGCCTGTATTTTCCCCAGGCCTTGATAGACACAAAGCAAAACCAGTCTACGGTGGATTGATTATGTAAAGATGATTTCGGTCAGGTAGTCCCATTAAGAATTGCGAAAATCAGAGCAGCTTCCGAAAAATTGCGGTATCTGTGGTGCCCCCGTGTTAAGGATGCTCGGCTGCAATCCATCTTCACCTTGATGTGTCCGAAACGTAACTCAGGTTTTGTGTAAACAAAATGTCCAAATGCATTTTCGTTTGTATGTGAAACGTCGCTTCAATTCCTGTGCGACAGCTTAATAAACCGACACGTGCGACTTCGAACGATAAATGTCTTCTTTTCTGTGGTTGAGATATTCATGTCATTTACTGACTTCCCCGTATTTCACTGTCTCGATACATCAGCATCCGACGCTCCTGTGCAAGCAGATTATCCCGTGTCATCTTCCATACGTCGTAAAGTTATCTTTTTTGTACGACATGGTCAGTACAAAACAAAAGCGGCATCTAAAGATGAGAAGGTTCTCACCGATCTGGGCTGGCGTCAGGCACACACAACTGGCATGTACCTTCGCAAGTTGGGTATCAGGTGAGATGCATACATTTTTCCTGTTTTAGAGGGCTAATAACTCGAAGGAATTATTTTTCGACACATCGCCCCGGGCATTTATACATGTGGGTTACTCGTCATAGTCTAGTATGTACAACCACTAACTATGCGTCAATGTGCTCTGGTTTTGCTTGCCACCTCACAATGGTGCTCATAAAAAACGAAGGACAGTGGAATATCGACTGCAAACTAGTAAATTGAGTAACTATACCGAGGAACGATGATTTCGAATACGAAACAGTCACTGACCGGGAAAGTGAGCCATACCACCTTTTGTCTTCAATCATCGCTTTGGCGACTAGCGCGGGCCCCAACCCGGTAGTCTACCTGCATCTACACGAACGAGTCTACTGGTTGGAGCTTTCATGCTTTTCTGCTATGTCATTGACCGGCCACCTCGACTCCGTTTTCCAGCCATTGCCTGCTGGAAGAGAAGCATGCAACGAGGCAGTCTTTCTGTGGGCATGCATAAAACGTTGACATGTTGCCACCATTTTTGAGAAAGAACAACTGCTTTATGCTTTTTACGAGAACGCATCTCCCTGATTACCTTCGCTTCGGATAGAGGGCTGTTATCCACCTTCATTGGCTCACTTGCAAGCATAAGTAGGAGGCGCGCCGTGTTCATGGGCTACAACGTATTCTGCCCAACGCTCCGAAAAGTGAATTAGTGACCGTCGCATTCCCTAATCACCTCGCTTACGCTCGGCTTCCGTGGACCGCCATTTCTGATTAATCATTAAAGATCGCAACTACTTCAGATACCTATAGTCTTTTTCGTTCCTTTAAGTTTTCCTGTTCATTGCTCCAGGTCAGCTGACGTCTCAGGGATCTACGCGCCTCATTGTATGTTGCACCCGGGAAGATAGATCTGCGAGCACCTAATATTGCAACTAAATTCAAAGATATTCGTCCTTTTTGAAGTTTTCATACCAAGGAGTCCTTTAAGTGCAGGACGTCTTTGATCTGCCCCCAGTGTTCGTTAGGATCCTGGGAATTTTGTTTAGACCACAGCCACATTGAATACCGGTTGGAACTGAAGTCGTCGACTGTCATCTAATATTGGCTGTGTAGGACGCGTGGTGTTTGTGGTGGTATGAACACAGACTAGGTGCAAATAAAAGTGCGCTCGGAACAAAGGATAGTATGAATCCACAGATGTGGACCAAAATGATCGGCAATTCTAGATTGGTTCACGTCACTGTTGACCGATGACAGTGTGATCAATCTAAGTCCAACGCTGTGAAGGGGAAGTAGCGCGCCAGGTAAGCTTATGTCGCTTTATATGACAAGAATTCGCGCTTGGTAGAAACGGTATCTGATCAGAAGAGCTGGAATCAGTGGGCGCATACACATGTGACGAACAAACAGTGACGCATCATTAGACTGCTGTTAACATGTACAGAACCGTCCAACCAAACTGTACCCGTACAACTGTTGAGTTGGATCCAGTCTAACAATATGCGCTCCGCCTCCATGCTCAGAGTGATCCCGACTACAGCCTGACCACAAGTGCTCCAGCACGGAAACTCGGAGCAGCCGCATACTTCTCACTACCCACCCTGATCGAAGCAATGGGTTGTGTGGTCCTGACTATCTTGCACCACGACCAGTTCAGTATGGAATTCATTGTTTGTGTTATTCATCGAGGGTTTTTGGACGAAAATTGCTAGGAAGTCCAGCCACTGAACAGAGTTCTCGACCAAACTCTTTGGTTTTGACAAGAACCTGTCCGCAAGGTAGCGTGGAGTGGGTTAATGGAAGCCCATCTACTTGGGTTAATCAATCTCCCACTCACTTCTCCGACTAAGTTGCCAGCTCAAGCCAACCCTCAACCTGGAGGACCAAGAGTCTGTTTCGTCAGGCCTCTACCCATTGACTTTCCAGGCATGGTTCCATCTTCGGCTTGAGATAAACCATTCTCCATAGCTCGTTGGATCATAGAGGCACCCAAGCCGTCACACCACGTCGAGGTGCAGGGTCAATAATAATAATACAGTATAGTTTTGCTTGAGTTTATCCGTAAAACTCATTTATTCTACTTCGCGCTTAATTTTCGATTTTATACCAATTTTTGATTTATCATTATCATCGCCATCAGCATCAGGAGAAAGCCCACTGACCTCTGCTTTCCTCCCAGATTTACACGTTGCTCTAGAAAGAATAGGTAGACAAAGCGTAGAGGCGATGTAAGAAAAGAGCCAAATAGCAACCAACGCAAGAAATACAGTCCAACTGTACAAGTATAGTGTTTTCGATCATTTGTTTCGCGAGAAATTGGCGACATGATCTTCACCGTTCATGGTTCGCCGCCAAATCCGTCAATATCTCCCCCTCAGCTGAGTAACCAGTCGTCCAGACCCCAATTACTAAGTTCGGTGTAAATTTTCTCATTCTAAGCGACATTATCTGAGCTGACGAAGGGTAAAAGTCTGGTCGTTGCGATCTTGACCTGGGCGAAATTCGGCTCGCTGTTCGCGGACTTTACTCTTGCGAATCTGTGTTAAATGATGGAGCATTAACGAGGTTATCGGGATTAAACTGATCTCACGATGACTGCGAGAGACACTGCGTGTTCCCTTTTGAAGATGGATGCAATGGATGACTCATTCCTTAGTAACGGAATAAGTTCCTCCCAAACGTCAACCATCAATGTGGTAAATTGTTTTATTAGGGCCTAGCCACAGGGGAGTTCATCAGGAACGGACGAACTTCTCCACTTCAACAAACGATTTTTCGACTCTACTCCCAATTCCAATGGAAAGCCATGAGACACCTCCCAAGAATTCACTAGATGAAGCACAACTGTGATTCGTTGATAATTGTTTGTCAGTTGGGCAGAGCCAACCTTAGGAAGGAGGTCAGAATGGCCCAGAATATACATATGTGTATATAGAAGCAGGAAGTAGTATGTGAATGCGTGAAGAAAATTTGCCCGGGAGGAGAGGAGCGGTTTCGCGGTTATTGTCAGTGGTCAGGTATGCGAGTCCGGTGCTCTTTTGTGCAAACATCCACATACTTGTCCACTCAGAATTAATATGTCTTAGGAGAATCGAATTTGTGGCGTCAGGAGTGTGCATGGAAGCTGTTGGTGGAAGAGTCCACAGAATAAGCAGAACTGTGATTCGTTGATAATTGTTTGTCAGTTTGGCAGAGCCAACCTTAGGAAGGAGGTCAGAATGGCCCAGAATATATATATATATATTTAGAAGCAGGAAGTAGTATGTGGATGCGTGAAGAAAATTTGCCCGGGAGGAGAGGAGCGGTTTCGCAGTTATTTTCTCTTCTCAGTTATGCGTCCCCATTGCTCTTTATTGCAAACTTCCATATATTTCTTCACGCTCCTCTATTTTATTTTTTGCTTCTATGCATACATCGATATATTCCCGATCATTCCCTCTTCTTTCTTAAGTTTGTCTCTGCCCAACTGACAAACTATTATCGACGAATTACAGTTGTGCTTCTTTTGTGTACTCTTCGACTAAGATCTTCCATGCACACTCATGTGGCCACAAACTCGATATAGTTCATATTTATCTATTTTGATATACGTATGTGCAACGTACTTTCAATTCCTGTTTTGCTTAACTCTTTGAATGTATAAATCTATTTTTTATTCCACCTTGTGCTTTGAAAACGGTGTCTTCGTTATTCATTGTTAGTAACATCTTGTTACGCTTTTTGCTTTCGGTAGAATTGATCGTATTACTCACTCCAATTTAATCCGTGCTCGTCAGACCACGGCAGCCCTGCTAATTGGCTTAACGGACGAGTCGGACATATTGTTCGATGTTCCGACGCTGGTCAATCTATCTGCACCTTACTGCTCGGAATTGCAGGGTAACTACTCGATTGGTGTTCATCAGTCAATCAGTTCCGGTTCCTCATTGGCTCCACTTGATTCCAACGCGAATCAAGTATACCACAAGCGTACCGTTGCACATCCATATCAGCCCTACCCGAACTCTCCCTTTGACTGTCAAGAGTCACATTATTTAGCGGAAGGACCTCCACCAGTAGCACCGCAACCTCCAGGTGGTAAGTCATTTCTGTTGATTGTTGTATCAGTTGACTTTCCATGTGTTATTTCACCCACAAGAACAACATGCACAAATTAATGTCTATTGTTGGGGTATTTTTTATCCCACACTATGCGAAATAACGAATGTTTCTCACTTCCATGTTTCATCGGGTTGCCTACAAAAAATGAACTAATTCAGTCGGTGTATGAACGAACTCCGGTGTAAATAAAAGTCCGGAAAAATAGGTCATCTGAATCATTTTTACTTATTCATGAATAATCTCTGTCCCCTGTTGCCAATATGGCTCGAGTGAGTTGAATTCTTTGCCCTTCCGATCAATCATTCATCTTCGACTGATGCAGAATTTAGGTGTGAATCATTGTATTCATGTAGTTAGACGGTTGTTGTTTGTTCAGGTTAGTTGTTCCGTTCACAGTCATCCTGCTTGTTTGTTAGCAGTGAATGCGAATATTTACTTGCCTTTTGGTAAAAAAACGTTTGCTGAAAACCATGGTAATAAAGCCTTGTTAAGAAGATTGTGAAATAAGGAATAAGCCCACGAATCCCCATAGAAATCGCTGAGCAGGGGTGTTCGGGTTTCATATCTCAGGTGAAGCCTAACGAGTTAGGAGTATCTGCCAGTAATTCTCGTGCTACGTTGCCGGGTGGAGTGTGTTGTGTACTGGGTGAATCATTTGTGAGGCCATTTTTGCAGGTTCCTACAGTATGTAGTATGATCATTTCTCAACTCATTCCTAAAGTAGTGTTACTTGCACAAGGAGCATATATGGAAGACCTTGAACAGCGTACCTTGATCTGATGCGATTTTTTAGCGTATTGCCAATTCGGGGAAATTCACTCATATACTACACAACCAAATGTCAACGCCACGAGCCGAAATCGGGCCGATGATCTTCCGCTTGCTGGACAGATGCTTTACCTCTGAGCAACCGCAGACAAGGATTTTGAATGTGAATTACGTAAATGGCCATCCAGTTTTGTACGAACCACTTTTTCAGTGTTTTACAACAACTAACCTAGTTTTAGTCGCCGGATTAATCTCGTCGGTCACCTCAAAGGAAGCGAGTAGCACAGGTGGACCGGATCCAACAGACTGATCTGCATTTGATTTGAGGTAGCACAAGAAACAACACTGGGTGCTCAATTAAGTAGTTCATATTCGAAATCCCTGTCTGCGGTCGGTCAGAGGTAATGAATCTGTCCGGCAGGCGGAAGATCGCCGGCCTGATTCCGGCTCGTGGTGTTGACATTTGGATGCATAGTGCGTAAGTGGATTTCACACTCTGTATAGCCACTGGCTTCTCCAACCATCTCAAAATAAATACAGAATAATGTCAGTCTCTTTAACCCCTGATCTGTTATTCATCTTGTTCTCGACCAGACAGTTTTCTGGGTAGTAATCAAAACCAGAACATATCAGTATGAGGATGGTGGTTGTAAAAGTTGAACTGAAATAGTCATCTATCAACAATTGATGCTTTTTGAGTCTACCATGCAGTCATCATTTCTCTCTCTTCTGTGCTCACATAGCGAGTTTTATCACAGATGATGTCCGGCAAGTGGAAGGTCGTCGTTTGGAAGACGGTTTTCGTTGCCATATCAACCGAGTGCGATCTAGAGGCCTAGCTCTTCCATCTCATGTTGAAACAGTGGTATTTGTGGGACATGCAAACGTGTTTCGTTATTGGTTGTGTCGTGCACTCCAACTTCCACCGGAAGCGTGGCTGCGAATTCAACTGTATCACGGCAGTGTGAGTTGTTTGGTGCTCGATTATGATTCAGAATCACAAGGCGCTTGTGTAGTCACCGCTACGAAAATTGGAGAAGTTGGTCATATGCCGAAAGAAATGCTTTCCCGTTAGCCATGTAATTCTTCCCCCCTCCGATCTACGATTGCTTTCATCAGCGACCTTTTATCGTTAGAATTCTAATAATTCATACAGTTGTTAGCATAATGACATGCACAGATATTGTGATTAACACTGTTGGAGCAAGAATTAATAGGAAAATCGAAATAAATTGGATTTGAAAAGAGACTGCTTGCCTGGTTGCGAAATACTCCGGCGAGGTTTTTGGTTTTAAGGCCAAAGTAGAAATAAATGCACTAGAATTATCGTTTTATATGTATGTATATCAATCGTTTTCTGAGAGTATTTTGCCAAACGACGATATCTGTACTGTTCGATGGCCGTTTAAGTAACAATTCGAAGCAGAAGCACACGTCGTCCACCGCCGTATTTTGACAACTGACTGAGAAGTGATTGTGATACCGTAAGATTGGGAAACTACTATTCTTATCCAGTTTCTAACAGTCTTGATACATGCGCAAACACACCGGATTTTGCAGAAGTAGAATATCGATTCATCAAGCACAATTGTTAGATTAAATTAGGTTTGGAATACTGGGTATGGGACAATTAGCCACCCGAACCCAGAATGGATCCCAGTCCAACGGATCAGTCGTTGACGATGGAGGCTTATTATCCTATCTTGCTGCATATTAACGTGAATCGTCAACTAGGCTGAATAAAACACGGGGAACGCAAAGAAATGAGGTGGAGCGAGGGATAGAAAAATTGTACTATGCCTGACGGCATGTGCCCCTGCTTGCCATCAGGAAATAAACGCGATGTGAGAATAACCGGGCGAAGGAGGGCAGGGTGTAGACACAAAATTTGGAAATACGACAGCGTGAAGGATTTCACTGTTTCAGTAAACTGCAAAATGCAGTGATGTTAGAATCCGATACAGTCCAACATGCTCATAGTGTTTCTTGCGTTTGCCACGTCCGTTATCGTCTTTATGTTCCCATTAGCTTCTTTCCGAAACAAGATCACATCAATTGAATATCGAGCCTTTGCCGACTATTTGAAGGCTGAACTGAAGTGCGCCACCAAGAATTAAGCAAATCATCGGCTTATATTCCCCAGTCTATCGAAGAATAACAGTTGTCGTAATAACATTTGGTGAAAAAGCAGAAATGTTGTTCGCGTTTGCACAATTTTTATTCTTCTAGTGAAAATTTTCTTGTCCTTCCCCCACTGCAAAGGACCTGAGAGGCTCCCTTTACGGCTAGGGATGAAGGTAGCACGAGGGTTGTCAATTGGTGATGTTTTTGTCACATCATAAATCTTGTTCTTTGCTAAAGTTTGACTTGAGCATACCTAAGCGGTCGTTTTAGGCCGTCACATTCTCTATCATGGTTGTGATAAGAACTAGGAACGTTTTCTACATATCAGCACTGAACGACGTAGGGATTGTATCGGAAAATCGATGCGCCATGTATTGGTTTGATCGAATGATGCAATGTTTATAACACAGCGTTGTTGCAGATGTAATTCGCCAACGTTTCGACTACCGTGGGTAGTCTGTCAAGGCAATCAAATAACTGATGTGAACGTTCCCTCAGTTATTTGATTGGAAAACTTGTCTTGAGAGACTACCCACGGTAGTCGAAACGTTGGAGAATTGCATCTGCGAACAACGCTGTTAATAACATGATATCATTCACAATGAAAGCTAGGATCTTTGTTTACTTAAGTATGTTGGTCACGTTTACGTGGAGTTCAAACAGAATCGACTGTAACGGGATCGTGGTTTATTCACAAACAAACGTTAGTAGCTCTTAAGGCAGCTGAAGGCACAAATCCAATATGGATAACGTTATAAGTGTCTGCTCAGTTGATATGCTATAAAAGACCAGAACCAAAAATAAAAGATTCACTTTTTCGAGTGTGAATCTATGATGTGTCCAGATAGATTTTGTCACTTGTTTTGATCTAGTAAATGGAAAATTAGAAAGGAAAAACGAGAATTGATCACAGACGCTTTGGAAGTGGAGAAGAGACGAACAGTCAAACAGAATATATGAGTCGTGTGTGACAACAAAAAACCACTTTGCGCAGGCACAAAAATTGCATAGCCAAAGGCGGTCCTTTTTGATAGTATGCGTGTTAGAGATCCGGGGTGTGATTTGACAAGTCCATTTGTTTGCTTGTTTGTCCACTCAGGCCAGACGAAGAGGATAAGAAAGTGGATAGGACATGGTAACGACCAGCAGTTGAGTGCGTATGTGTGCGTGATCGAATGATGAGAAAATGGTAAGTTTGGTAAACTTTTGCTCTGTGGTATTTCATATTCGGGACCGATGGCGTTGAAAGACTAGAATAGAATAGAAATTGCGATATCGATCAGATAATCGGATATTAAAGATCACGATATGGCATGAAAAAATACTGTTGCAGTAAGGCATTTCGAGTTTCGTGGTAGTGTTTCGGTGCATGCTGTTTTTGCCAACAATTTACCATGGGGTTATGAATGTTAATGGAACCCACCTGATACGTGAGAGCTTTCACGGTTGTTGTCTCTCCACCTATTGTCTTTGAATGACACTCTAGATTATTGTAATTGTTACTGCTATGTTCATTCCCTGACTAAAATCTATGTTTCTTAACTTACGAAAATCTGCCGTACGATAAAATACAATCAAGTTGAGGAGGATAAAAACGGCGGAGTTTTGGCTTAATTTACCGACTCTCACGATTTATTTCTGCCCCAGCCCAACGGACGTTCCAAGCCAGAGGAATGTCAACAGACAATCTGAATGACATTCTTTCCCAGATTCCAGCTTGTGCTGAAGACCAGGCTTTGCTGACCCGATTTTCCTACCTAATTCAAATTGTCATCAATGTATGTCAGCACTTAGCAACAGTCTGGAAATTTATTTATTTCACTGCTTTTGACTACACAGATCATGGGGACTTGTTTGCTTATGCGTCATTGCTTACAACTCCCCTGAATACCTCAGTATGGTCGGAGTAGATGCTTCAAGCTCTCAGATGGGTCCTCGCCCTGAGCACTTCCAGAAGTGCTTTCGAATGACCATGTCTCAAAGTTTCTGTTAAGGAAGTCCTACCGTATTTTTACGACGAGTTTCCACTGAATTGTGAAGAGGAAGGTAAATATCCCTACTCTGTATTGGGTCGATCGACACTTAACACCCAGTCTAAGTACTTGACAAACGCGATGTGACGCTCGGTGGCGTATCTGGTAAGGGAGTGTGTGGTACGTCCGGGATGTCTGGCCTTATGCGAAGGGTTTGCTGGCTGAACAGTCAGTCACCGTCTCCCAATGGACTACGGGTCTCTTATCGTCTCGCTGCTCTATAGCTTGAACCATTTCTTCAAAAACTACAGATTAGCTCCTTGTAGGTCTACTTTATACTTTAGTACGGGGATCTGCATAGTAGCACGTCTAAACTCGGTGATGTAGAAGGGTCGCAAGCTTAAACTGATCAGCGTCATA
The DNA here is from genome assembly GCA_008360955.1 of Fasciolopsis buskii. Taxonomy (NCBI): domain Eukaryota; kingdom Metazoa; phylum Platyhelminthes; class Trematoda; order Plagiorchiida; family Fasciolidae; genus Fasciolopsis; species Fasciolopsis buskii. The sequence continues at coordinate 19,062 of LUCM01001584.1, forward strand.
TTCGTCGCACAGTTTCTAACCCGCCTCTGGTGGCTTTCATCCTTGTGGCGTCGGTTGTCATTCATACCACAGAGTTTCTCACCTATGCTTGATAATTATCCGCATTAGACATTGACTGTCGAAGTAATTTCATGTGTTCGTCACTGTTTAAGATCCTTCTCTACCGGAAATTGTTGGAAGTTGTATTCAGGTTTGTTCTTTCTGGTGTATCACAGTCGACGATCCTAACTAAGCTACGCATTTGAACAACGTGAAGAGCAGCCCCTGCGAAATTACGCTGTCCTTGCTAGGGCTGATAGTGAAAGATGCCATCAGAAGAAAGTTTACGAGCAAGTAAGTTTAGTTAATCAGGTTCCACTCTAGACTTCGCTATGTACCTTACTAAACTTTATGGAGCATAATAAGAGCCGATGTACGCCAATTGTTCGCAGATGCTGTCATTTGAGAGCAACTTCATGAATTTGAGTTGTGCATCTTACCCTTCCTCATTCTGAGCTTGGGTGAGCCTATCAGATTATCTGCAATGCACAAGAAATCTTTAATTGCACGGTGTGTGAAACAGGTGCGCTAAAATTGATCGGCACAGCGGTGCACTACCATCTTGACATCAAACTAAATGCTGTCAGCTCTTTGCCGTAAAAATTGTCACTCATGGGAGTATTCGTCACGTGACATATCGCTACCCAGGTTGTTCCTTCCTTTTGGCCAACAGACAAATCGTTAGATGGTCCAAAATTATCCTGGTAAACCTATGCAAAAAAGGGAGGTCACTTCACGTCCAAGCGTGCATACGCGCCGCTAATTCAGACATGTATGGCTGACAGCACCTCTACAGAACACAAGTTTGCTTTGTTTACACTAACACATTGAGCCTCCATTGTTCAAAATTCTGCTAAAAGAAAAATAGTTGAATTTTATGATGCGCAAGCCAAAATCTAGGGGCCTTTTTCACATCCAAACATCCACAGGTTAGAGCTGATTTCATCTAACTAACTTACTCCTAAGCTCTGACGTGAATGAGAGAGGATACAACAAGAATGATCAATTGCTCGACAAAATAAGTCTATGGGAAATTCATTGTAATCTAGTACACTTGATAGAGAACGTATAGTAATATACCTAAGGTCAGTACGTCGCGACCAGGGGTTTGAAATCATCAGGGTCGAGTTGATTAACTATCCTTTTGGGTCATCCTTATTATACCGTGATTTACATTTTTCGTGTACATATGTTATGTATGTATTACATCACGAGGGCAACTTCAGCAATGACAGCTTAGGTATCAAGACGATAGCCTGACCCCTAGTGCGGAAAATTCAAATTCTCACGAGGGACTGCCGACCGGGATCCTGCCATTTAAGCTCCGTTGGTGAGTCTCACTTCGAGGTTTAACAGAATTGGTCAGGGAAACCCATCTGTATTATTGGAACACGCTCTCCTTAACGGGAAATCGTAAAATCCAATCAAAGTAACTAGAACAATCTGTCATCTTGACTGGTCCATGATATTGACAAAATACAAACTTACGAACAATCGATTTGTGCTATTCAAAGTCACTCCAATATCAGTTTACGATGTAAAACGTAATTGAGACAAAGGAGCAGCCACCTCTCAGGGGAGATTTACGGCTCAGCAGATTCTTCTGATGAGAACCCACCATCCATATCGTCAAAATCTTCATCATCGAACTCTGGAAAGATTGGTTTAAGATTTGTAGATTCCAAATCACTCCCACTGTCTGCTCGCGCCTGAGCAATTTGACCAACTGACTGAGTGGAGCCGGAATCAGACAACGGGCGAAATGGGATTTGTACTTCACTTCCGGCTTTTTTGATTTGTCCGGATGCTGACTTCTTCCTCGTTCGAACGTTTAGTTTGGTTTCCATCTCGTGGATACGGAAGTGCAGTCGGGATTCCAGACTATATCCTTTATAACCTCTGTTTAAGTGAATAATAAAAAGTTAGGAATGTTTGCCTGTTTGGTACTGCTCTTCGAATAAGTATTCCGAACATTGGCATGGAACTAAGTAAGACCAGCAGTGGACTGAAAACAGTGATTCATTCTTGAATTTCGGGCTTGCGGAATAGGCCTGAAAAATTGCTTTGGTCTTAGTTCAGAATGATGCTTTTCGAAAGGTCTTGATTATTGAGCCTCGTTCTCGAACCACAAACGCTTTAGCACCAGTCGAGGTAACCAATTCAGTGACTAGACTTAATTTATTACATAAAGCAAAGGGCAGCATGAGAGGCGGGCCCCATGATCGGGGATAGTAGGGATTTACATATGCACATAGGAGCCAGTTTAACGCTTTTGCTTTTAAAGAGAGAAGGTTTATAAATGGATGACAAAACAGAAGATGAAAGGGTGTTCCATAATTTACCAATCCAGAGGAAAAGACTGAAATATCAAAGTACGAAACCTATTGCCTGACTAGGAGAAAAGTGGGAAATCTTCACATGAATATTAGCTGCTGAAGCTGATCTAGAAGAACAAGAAACCAAAATATCGTTAGAAACCGAATCTAGTGGCTGTGGATTGGTCATTAGGAAAGGGTTGTCGGGCAGCCAAATACTCTTTGCGTATCCGGCCAAGGAGAAAGAGCGAAATAGAGAAGTCTCTAGTATTCATGTGTGGATCAGATTTGAGCCTCGCATGCGAGATGTGGTGTACAAAAATTCTGGCGTGAAACAGAAGGCCATCTTTGTGTGATTATTCATCCCGTTATGTTCAACGACTGTAGCGTGACTTTCCACTTGGTCTTAGTTTGTGTAGAACCAGAAGAAGAGCGAAGGCAATAAGCTCAAAAGACTGAATTCCACTTGTCCAAGTTCAAATTTTGCTCACCACAATAATATAATAGTTACCGTACCAGATGGTTTTCAGCAGCGGATAATTTCAAAGGGTCCGTCATGCAACATCAACGCTCTTCTCAAACTACGTAACCGTTGCAACAATGGACATTTTTGTCGTTCTTGTTATGAATCCTGAGGAGTGCATATCAACCGGGCCGGTACTGGGACTCGCGTCAGAAAGGAAAGAATATGAACGGGACGCCTCAGTCATTAAGACAAACGGGCGAGATATCAACGAGTTGTCGAACGTGAACCCCACCTGATATAGTGCCCTCATATGTCACTGGGTTTTGCCGGTCACAGAAGTTTGGTTATCAGATGATCGACTTCTAATTGACAGTTTTTTGTCGGTCATCTGGCGAACAAACTTCTTTGGCTTTCGAAATCCAGTGACGGATAATAGCGTCATGTAGGGCGATATTCATGTCCGGTAACTCATTGAGAGCTTGCCCGTTTGGCTTAATATCTAAGGCTTCTGACCCAGTTGTTCTTTCGAGGTTCAAGTCATTATTCCGGCGTGGTTAAAATATACCTTTCATGATTCTTGACAAGTATGGAACAGCTGTACAGTGCTTTCATGATTTCTTAGCTTGGACTTGATACCACATAATAAATCCTTTGAAAATCACCTATTTCGTTCAGGACAGAACTTTGGCCTATGGAGGAACACCCAATATAAAGGATCGCTGATTTTCAGCTTCCGTCTGTCATGTCCTGGTAAGGCATCTGTGTGTGTGATGTGTAGCGAAAAACAGTTAGTTAGGGTCATACTAATTTCTTTTTATTATCGATCACCTTTTTGAATTCACCGCACGTTTATTCGCATTGCGCACAAAATATGGAAGAGCCCTGAAAACCAGTGACATTCATACGGATAACAACAGTCCACTTCGTCTATTCAGTGACGGTTTCACCTCCACTGAGGACGATGAAACGTTTGCAACGTGCGCATCTATTTCAACACTCAGGGACGGAAGGGATAGCTGGTTTGGGTTCAAATAGGAGGCAGTGATAGATGCGTAGTGCGTACTGTTTACGTAAAAATGCAACTAGGAAAGACCACGTACTCACCAACCCAAATGTGAATAGGTACATACAGAGAAATGTGCACACTAGACAATCAGGCAGGCTCCAACGATTAGCGAACACCACCAGACCAAGTCAACTATTCATTTACGTCAGTGACTACGCGACATCAGGGTGGACCATCGAGACGGTGTCAGTGTTTATATCACCACAATGAAACAGTTTGAACACTCAAGATACAAAGAAAATCAAACAGATCCCGCCACTGAAACAAGGCCGCACCGAGAAGCAATGTGATCAGTAAATTTCATAGTGACTGTCTGTCATCCTATAGAAATACTTGTCTATAATAAACCATAGAAGTAGTCAAACGGAATCCCTCAGCTGGTTTTACGATTACTCTCGCCTATCAGGTAGGCTTACTGGGTGCCCCCACTTAATTTTTTTTGTTTTTGCTTAAATCTAAAATAAACAGGGCCCTATAAAGAATGGATTTCGCAAGTCGGTTTTTCACTACCGCCGTCAGTTGACGGTAACTGTTCTAGCAACTAATTGTCTTATTTTAAAGAGACGAAATTGACTTATCAGTCACAGACTTACAGTGCTCGTTCCAGGTGTTTGCAGGCCTGCTGCATGTCCCCTTCGTCGTACGACAACTGGCATAGTTCCATTTCACAAAATGGTAACAAATAGGTGTCGGCTTTGAGTTTCTTTTTCCTGTAATTTGTAAAAAATGTGCAAAGACTAACAGTGATGCGAAATGCAATCATTTCGGACCAAACTAGAAGAATGAAAGTCCATTTTGTTCGGGCTGATCTTAGGACCATCCAGTAAAACATCTGTCGAAATTACCGTTGACCGAGCGTTAGGTCCACGAGGACTTGTATCCATACATATACGATATTCCTGAAGTTAATGAAAGATCTCAATTTGGAAAACTTGCCACTTAAAGTGCCGTGTGCGTACCCTGTTCCATCAGGCTGACACACTGCAGTACGCAGTGCCTGGAGAAACCAGAACAATGTAGACTGTTCAACTATTGTCGGCCAACGGATATTTAAAATCTTTCATCAACGCTCGTATTCGCAGAAAACAGGTCAAATACCAGCAGGACCAAATCGACCGTGGCACTTCCATAAATGCCGAGTGTATGCGAACCGGTCGAACGCATCTTGGGTCCAAGAGTATCACAGTCACCCGCAAATGGACCGGCACCCTGAGGTCCGCTCCATTCAATGAAAAACATCGCGTCGACCAGCGCGACCACCCAGGGGTAGCTTATACTATTCCATGACTCGAGTGCGATAAACAGTATGTCGGCGAGACAGGGAAACAATCACGTGCATGTCTGCGCGGTTGTAACTTAGCCCTATTTCCATTGGTTAAGGTGATGGTAGGTAGCTCTTTACCATTCTTGGCCCTAGGTAATCTGCTTTTTTTCTACGTAACTCCTAATTTCATAGTCATTGGTCACCAATTAGAGCCCATTAGATTTGCCCGTTCCACGCCACTTATGCTCGATGCACGTGAGAAGAAGCTGGACTTCATGAAAAACAGTCTCTTTTTGCATCGTAAAAAGGGACATTAAGCAACCCAACAATGTGCTCCTCTTAAGACTACTTTCATGCTGAGGTCGTTGATTTCATTCCCGACCTATCATACCAGGTCGCAGTTAGCGCATATCAATTGTGCTATCCATTTAACTTATGCGAATCATTATCCGGCTTTGAAGCCAATCCGTTCTCAGTTTCCTTTTCACGGGAAACGTTCGGCGGCCGTATGGGTATGGCTGATCGATTGTTTGTTCTTTTTTGTCAGTACCTCTGTTTGTCAGAAAAAAGGAACTTTTTATGCCCAGTTGTGTTGAGTACGTTCGTTCTCTGTTTTATGCATTATGCATAAAGCGAAATCTATAAGATATTTCCTGTATCGGAACGTAGCCCACTATAGGTTGCTAATTTCAGCTGCGGTCGGCAGATTCGGATTTCCACGCGGAACATTCACGTCCAATCGCTTCATTTTGATTGCTTGACGACCGCCGGGTACTTTGGTTTGTTCCACGGTAGAAAGAAAAATTATCATTCTTGTAGGGCAACTCAATCGCACTTGGATTGCTAATAGCGACCGGCCGAAAAGCGTTAGTTTTGCTCCCGTTCACCGCATCAGGATGGACTGCCGGACGATTTCCAACAATATGCGCACAACTGTTGTCCGTGAGACGAATATAGAGACGCATGGGTCTTTACGTGTCACTAGCTTCTGCGTTGTGCAACCCAGCGGATTATTCCCTTCTCACTGGAATCATTCGTGAGATGAGGTGAATTATTATTCTCAGATGATTATGCTGAAGCATTAGATGCACTGAATTCGATCCAAAATGTCCTATACTTAACTGGCGGCACCCTAAGGAGAAAACGTTTCTGACAATAGGTAAAGCCGGATTATAAAAGAAATAACTATGGAATTCGGATCCCCAAGTTTCATATCCTATTCCTGTTGATGGTATCGCGATAGCACCATGGTTTTGAATCCAGTTCGATTCTGAGCTGGCATATCAAACTAGGCAGGCGAAAAAGGAAAGTGGGTTTTCCACCGTTTAGCTCTTGGTTTGTCTGGTTTTTAACGGTTTGACAGTAAATTACTGTGCAGTAATAATTTTTTTAATCTTGAGTTCGACTAATGCTGATTAGTGGGCAAATCTCAACAGCCGGCTTTTAATGTTATTGAGCAACCAAAATCGCTAACAAGTTAAGGAATCAAAACATGTTAAGAAATAGGTGCTTAGCACTTCCACTCACGATTGTAGTATTTCCTGATAGCACATTGAAGCCTGGAATTGTTGACCTCGACATCGTAGACATACGCCTTTTAGCAATAGGGCCAAACAGTAATCGTCGAAATAAGTCTCATATTTTTCTGTTCGGAGAGGGGGCGGGCGGGGACAAACCAATTCGATCGACTCACTTTGAGACCACGCATCGGACGATTTATAAATGGAATCTAATCGAGATTTAAAAAGATTCACTAGTAATCACAAAGCGATCTTTCAAGGACTTCTCGTTCCCAAAGCCTTAGATCGAGCTAAAATAACATCTTTAGGAAGATTGTTGTGCAGCCCGTTGGCTTTCATGACTAGTTGGCCATATCCTGCGGTAAGCTCAACAAGTGGACATTTTGCATACTTGTCACTTCATATCACCGGACCGATGGAGTTAAAGGTCGGTGCGAGCGGGACACGATCAAGGTTATTTTAAAACTTCAGCAATTTCCCAATAATATCAGGTTGCTTTTCATCGAAGATTATTGATATCATTCCTAGCGTTTCTGTTCCCCTTTTACTGCCTCGATCGAGAGATTATTTTTCGTTTTTTTCATTGGTGCGTTCCGGTTGTTCACACAGAATAATAATCTCCGCAAAGTCGGACTAATATTACAAAGGTCTAGTTCAAATTCTCCGGGACTAACGTACTTTTTCTGTTGTCAAAAACCACGGTTTTACTGCTTCAGATCACGTAAATTTGTGCACGAATCTCGCAATCGTTACTGGGGCGGAAACATTATGACCTCCTAAGATTCCCCTATGATTATGAAAGCTGCCTGACTCGCATGCACCAAATTTCGTAATAAGTTTTCACATGGAAAATGCACTTTCAGGTACTGAGTCCCTCTATGGTTATGAAACGAAAAAATGGGTGTTCTTTAAAGCAGAATGATAAAATTAAACACGGGATCAATAAATCCAATATTTATACTACAAAATGCTACTTAATCTTTCATGAACCATTTTATTCATAATGTGGTTGGATAAATCCCAGATGTCGAAACGCAGCTGGTAACCGAGTGAGCCACGGTTAAAACAATTGTGCATGTGATCAGAATAGTTGGTGGTGCCATACAAATAATCGTAAGCACCGACCTTAACGAAGTGATTTCCGAATAACTGTAAAAAGTATCGGCTCAGATTTGCAAGGAATTGTGTAAAAAGAAAGATCCCTGCATCAGCCGGTTGACAGGTGGCACTGAAAACCACATTTTGTCCACGTATTGGCCAAACTGCCGATTCATGAGTTTGTTCTATCTAATAGGAACTAAAGGGGCAGGAAATTTACTTCGGTACTCATTATGCTTCCTTCTCCAAGATCAAGTTGACGTCACGAATCCACCAGCAATGAAGTGTTAGAGATAGACCTCAAAATGTCGGACCGATGTCGGAATCCATTTGTGCTCTAGTGGAGTATGCATTATTCACGCATACCCTCTAACTACTGTCATCTGGATGAGTAGTTTAAAGATAATGCGATTTATGGACCCCCCATGCCCAATCATTACACCTCGGCGGAAGAAATGTCAACTGCACTTAACACAAAGCAACTTGGGAAGCATTCATTTGCACAAGGGTTCTATGCTTAATTAAGTATCAAACCGTAAAACTGCTGTACACTGTAGCTTGCATACAAGATCACCGTCACGTCTGACGCATGATTCGTGCAAAAATGAAAAACCAAAATATGACGGCTAATTCCATTCACTCTCTTTGCAACATAAATGCATGAATCTTTGCTATGGGAACGATTGTCGCACTTACTCGGACTATGCTTTTTCTAAGCAATCCGTTACTGAACACACTCCGGGTTTCAATTTCAAGACTCTCCCAAGTCTCTTGGGAGTGGTACACCTTAGATTTTATACCACCCATGTCAAAATTATTCCGCTTACTAGTCAGGGTTCCGTCTAGTACTCGTTTTGTATAACATTTAACGCCTCTTCAGCAATGGATTCAGAGTGATCACATTGCTATCGGTTCACGGTGACGTGGATCATTCAAGAATTACCGATCGTCCACATATGTGGGTTCAGTTTGTGCTTCGGTTCGTGCTCGTTTTTGTTTGCGCCCATTCCGAGGTCACACCAGCACAAAAACCACGCGTCTTGCACAGCCAATACCAGATGATGGTCGACAGCTTCAGTTCTAATCGGGACTTCTAAACAAAATGCCAGGATCCAAGCGAACACTAGGGGCAGATCGAAGGCGTCTTGTACTCAGTGGCGACTGCTATGAAGGACTCTGTCAAATAAACCTCAGAAAGAATGAATATCCTTGACTTCATTTAGCATGGATGCTCGCAAATCGAGCTCTCCGGATTTCCGATTCAATGAGACGCGTAGATCCGTGGGTTATCAGCTTGCCGAGAACCTGGGGAATGACAGTGAGTAGTGGTGGATCCGGAAATGTGGAAAAATAGGAAATACTGCATCTCTCTGAGACAGCTGCAACTTTTACCGACTAACTAGGAAAACTGGCCTACGGGGTAGGGGCATAAGCTAGGTGATTAAGGAATCCGACCGAAAATTGATTTAATCTCTGCACCATCGGCTGAATCGATGGACAGAATTCTTCTGCGTGCAATTCAGCCAGTGCAGGCAGATACCAACACGTCATCGGAAAACGGAAGTAATCAGGGAGATTTGTTTACTTAAAACGCATAAGGCAGCTGGACCAGGTGAACTGTACCCGTCTTTCTTTAAATATGATGGGGAAGTATGAACGTGAGAGTTAACAAATTTCTTTTTAAGCAATCAGAACAAGAGGAGAACTTCCAAAACACTGGTACGAATCGGTGATTGTATCGATTTAAAAGAAGTGTTATCGATCTTCATGTGGAAATCACAGGGGCATTAGTTTTTTCAAGCATCGCATTTAAACTGTTTACGGGGTTTATCCTCCGCCGATTATCTGGTGCTTGCGGAGCTGTGTGAAACGATCGAATCTCTTTCCGTCCCGGTCGGGGTTAGATTGACCAAATTTTCACTTTGCGATAGATCTTGGGACATGGACGCATGTTCCTCGGACCGACGATTTCTGTCTTTATTGATTCAAAACTGGCATTCGATCCAATCGGTCGTGAGGTTCTTTAGCTCTGCACCTCATTGAAGGATGCGCCAGATAAGTTCATCTCACTAGTCTAATCTCTGTATGGCGAAGTTTCACCCGAATTCGTATCCGTCGGGGTTGCTTCATTTCACTTTTAACTTTGTCATTGAGATTGATGTTCATGGAAATAGCGCTATCCCCATTTGAGAATAGTGACATTAATATTTTCCCAAACAGGAATCTGTCTGACTAAGAATATGTGAACTATGGTTTCCTACTGAATAGAGACTCAAGAAAGCTGCATAGGATAGGTATATTTGGTATGTGTTTTACACCTTCGAAGTGAAAAATGCTGTTTCAGAATTGGATTGGTTCAAAGTCTAACTTGTTATTGCAAGAGAACAACTGGGTGAAGTGGATAGATTTATTTACTTCAGAAATTATCTTCGCAAATACTGAAGGTCCGGTTACCATTTGCTACTCCGAAGCACCTGTGGCGTCAGCGTGACATTCTGTTATCGAACAGAGGCCGGCATCGAGGTCTATACGGGCCCACGGCCCAGAAACATAGTCGTTGAGAACAGAAAATATGTGAAGGTTTCGGTGTTTGCACACCGTTGTCTTTTTAGTGTTGGTAGAATGTGGTCGGAGAATTTTGTGAGTCACTCAGAAGTTAGGCTTAAGGTATTGAATTCCAGGGTCCAATCTTTAGCACAGCCACTGGATCAGAATAGGTTGGAGTGGTTGGGACATACTTTACCCATGCTCACAGAACCCTTGCCTCGTTGTACGCCGTTCGAGACAGTTAAGGGTTGAAGGGGTAATTTGGGGTGACCAGTGGATGATATGGTTAAAAAGTATGAAAGCTTTAACTAATGGGTTGGCTTGTTTAAGTGCAGTTAGACCACTGGGTTGGGGCCACGAGATTACCCCGAGGCAGTGTCTACAGACAATAAGTGATATGGATAAGCGCTTTAGTCAGTGGCGTTCTTGCATTGACAAACTTTATTCTTCTGTATTGTTCTTCAGCTTACTATTTTGCAGTCGATCTTTCTGTGTGTTCCGTATTTTTTATGAGTATTATTGCGGGGTAGCAGCTACAATCAGAACTGGTTGGTACATGGTTAACGGTTATGCAAACTAAACTGAACTGATCACTCACTCAATTTGCAACAGTTTTGGCTGACGGTTAAATGTGGAAGTTCGGTGGGCTTGTGAAACAGCGGTTTTAATACTCATTTCACAGCTAATGAGAAACGAGGTTTCTCATTATTTTGCGCGAAATGATCTTCATGGCTTGTCACAATAAATTTTGCTGATAAGCAATGGGCTAGGGTTTCGAACTCTTGTCAGGCCTAATTTTCAGGTAGCCTGAATTGCGCTGTTAGTTGAAGGGAGTTTACAGCTGTCTTTTTGTAGAGAATCCGTTGCAGTATTTTTTTTTTGTTTTCCCCGGATGAGTTGTCCACTCAGTTGGGATAACCCAATCATCGTCGGTCACTTGTTACTCATCACAGCATGTATCAATTAAGAAAGTTTCGTTTACTGGCTGTAGACTAAATACCGTGTACAATAGTCGTGTGCTTCCGGTTAACTCTAACGACCAGAAATTATGAAAACCATTCGAAAACTTGAGTGATACCTATTTGAACAAATAACTTCCAGACATACACGTCGTGGAATCAACTCTGACCATCATCAATGACCCCAGTAATCCGTCCTTCCGTTCTCCGAGCACATTACTCACCCTTCGTATCATTCGTTCCATCGTCAGCGGTCTGCGTCCGGAAGTTATATCAGAATAGCTCAGAAATCTCAAGATTAGCTAGTTAGATGGTTCTGATAGCCTCTGCCCACTCGTTTTCAATTACTGTGGAAATAAATGTGCGTCAGTAGGGACTCAGTGGTTTAATTAATAATTGAAATATCATAGTTTACGATTTTTAGTTCAGATTTTACCGTCGTTAGCTTTGCATCGAGGTGCTCAACACCGTGTCCTCAAAAGACCAATGAATAGTAGATAATAGCGAAAAAAAGCATTCATATTGTAAAATGAATTGTATGAAATCCGAAAAATTCCAGATACAGCAATGTCACTGACTAGTATTTCGCCATATCAGATATTGTCTTCAACCCTCGTGTAAGGGATCTCATGGACTCCGACCCGGAAACTTGACTGGGCCCATACACGCCAGTTCACTGAATAAGATTTTCATGTTTTTTACCACATCATGAACCGACCTCATCTACTCATTTTCCAATCTCTGTCTGTCTCCAAGACCAGCTTAAATCGTGGCGAGCGAACTGTGGATTTGGGTAATTTGTGATCTAGCTATGCTAACCCAGTTGGATCCATTTCCTTTTCTGAAGGTCGAATTCTAAGACCAGTTTTATAGTTGCTATGTAGACTGTCTTTGATCGATAGTTGGGACAACACGATGAGGTCACACATGCTGCAACTTGATGGGATCCAGTTAATCCTCTCATCTCCACGATGACGCCTAATCTCCAGTGTACTACGATCGCTTGGTGAAATAGAATTTCTCAAATAACTAAACTAATTTTGTTCATCTAACATTTCTCTGTGCAGGAAGAGCACTTCGGTTCAAACCAGTTCCCTTCTGCAGTTACATTTTACAAAACGAAACCCGAACAACTACACTATAACCGAGGTAGAATACTTAACTGGGTTCGCACCTAAAGAAAACGTCATTCGTATATTCTAGGTCGAACTGTTTATTTTCTAAACAGACAATAATGCCACTATTCCCGCATGAGTATAGGACTACTTTCGTTATCCTCTCGATGATATAATTGGAAGGGAAGGTTGAATGAGCATAACCCAAACGAGCGCCACAAACAGCGATATTGTCAAAGTCATGCTGGGCTCTCGGCTGACAAGCGTTCTCCCTTAAAGAATCCCACGTTCGCTGGTGGCACTGTGACGTGGCGCGTTTCGCCCACCTTAACAAGACCACCGTTTTTTTGTGTTCGACCGTCTCGACAAGATCTATCATAAGGGACACTTGATTCGGTCAACTGGTCGTTGGTTTGTATGAAACGATTCTGCCGCCGTACACGTCGCGCTTAGCTGTGCAAACACTGGAAGCACACCACCAGATAAACAGGCCTATTCTTGACTAGAAGACCGAATGGGAGGACAGTCCACAAAAGAATCGTGAAAGACAGCGGATAGTCGATGACGTAAGGGGTTCTAGAAGAACCGGCCAAAGTACACGGATTGTCTTTATATATATATATATATATATATATATATATATATATATATATATATATATATATATATAGAAGTAGCAAGTAGTATGTGGATGCGCGAACAAAATTCGCCCGGGAGCACACGACCGGTTTCGCGGTTATTGTCGCTCGTCAGGTATGTGTACCCGGTGCTCTCTTGTGCAAACATCCACATACTTGTACACTCGGAATTGGTATATCTCAGGAGAATCGAATTTGTGGTGTCAGGAGTGTGCATGGAATTTCGCTAGTAACTCAGAGGTTAAGCGTAAGGTACTGGGTCTTAAGGTCCAACTTTTAATATTGATCCTGGATCAGAATAGGTTGATGTGGTTGGGACATTCTATGCCCGTGTTCACCGAACCCTTATCTCGTTGTACGCTATTCGAGACAAGCAATGGTTGAAGAGTGGTTCGGGTTATTAGATGACATGGTTAAAAAGTTTGAAAGCTCTAACCAATGGATTGGTTCATGCAGGTGCAGTCAGACCTTCGGGCTGGGGTCCACGGAATCTCCTGTCGATTTTCGATTTATCTTGTATCTGTGGGCCTATTTTAGTTGGCCGCAAGTGGCGTGATCACAGGACCACACTCACTGTGACGTTACGTGATCCGTTGTCATGTAGATTTGTGAACAGCAAATTGACTTGTAGCGTTGCTGAAGTTGTAGTGAGGAATCTTCGGTAAGTCCTCGATAGAGGCTAGTTTAGGGGAATCGAGTCAGAGGTGGGCGTGGTTGTTTTTTCACAATGAGATTTGCATATTTTGGATCTATTTTTGTTGGATTTGAATATAGTTTGATAGAGGTTCGCGCTTTAGATTCCCATTCTCTTTTCCATATTCTCAGTATTGTACTTATATTCGTTACGTTTGTGAATGTGTCACACATATCGATAACTCCAGTAATCTTACCACATGTTTTGTATTCCTCTGTCTACTTAGAGGCGAAACTGTTCCATTAGCCTAACCGTGTTCTATTTATGTTCTCTTTGAACGAACAAAGATGTTTTTCTACTTCGGTTTTCACCCCTCTCAAGGGAAGATACGTCAGTGTCTTGGGTAAAATTAGTCCAGCATGGCGAAAGAATTTACTTAAATAAATGTGAGTTTGTTCCCGACAAAACTCCAGTCCATAGTTCGAACAAGGAATGACGGCCTTAGACAATGGCACCCCACACATTCTCCTACAGTTTAAATATTTGGGATATGAGAAACACTCATAATGCATAGAATCGATATTGTACGATATCTTGACTATATTATTAGTTAGATGCTTCAAAGACCACACTGAAATGCTTAACAAACTCGGTACGAATAGTATGGTCACGAAGTGGAACTGCAACTGCATTTCTCTTCAGTCCTCTCCTAGCAGGCTTTTTTTTGGGGGGGGGATGGGGCTAGAAGTAAATTTGGTATTGCTCTATTTTCCGCGTAAAAACAAACAAGCTGTCCATAAGCGTTTAATGGAAATATCTGTTCAGACATATCTCAATGTCTTTATTGGAGAGGAACTACTGAGGACGAAACAATTACGTTCAGTTCGAAGTGTGTTGATAAATTCATCTGCAACCCGGTATGACGAATGTTGTTTCATTTTAAAAAAATTATTTAATTTGACGAAGGCAAAATCGGCGATTTGACAGTTTAATGATGGTATGATATGCATCGACTTTTTCCGACAAAATAGAATAACAAACATGTCAAACGCAGGTCTCCAAATCGTCACCACAAGCATTCATTTCATGGCCAAATTATATGTTCTTTTCGATTCTTGACCTGATCCCTTTTTTAGAGGAGAATGGCTGACAATCTGCCGCTGTGTTTACCAGCTTGAGTACAGCTTGAACACTTGGGGTAAGTTACTCAGATCGGATTAAAAAAATTGACAATCTGGACACCTAGGGAAATGATTCAAACTGACCAAATCAAACATGGATAAATAGTGAATCAGCGATAATCCTACCATTATTGGTATTAGACAATAAGGTCAACGTAGTGGAATAATTCCGTCCGAACTGGGCTGTCATAGTATTATCAACAAGAATGATAAAGTATGAACGGAAACTAGGACAGCAATAATCGGGCTCCTGTTTCCATGCGGAAACACAAAGACTAAACCTGGCTGCATTGCCACGTATCAGTATGACATTAAAATTAGTATAACATTTGGAAGCACCTTCACCGATTACATCACACTAATACTAATACACAGTTTCCCGTTATCATCACTCAAACTGCCTATTTGCTCATCTTAACTTGTGGATAGAATGGACAAACATGATCTTGAGACTTTGATTTGTACGAAACCACGGTGTCTCTGGGCGATGCAGGATTATCACACACGATTTTCGTCACGTAAGCTTTGATGTATCGAGTTATCAATAAAATCCCGTAAGAACTGAATCACAAAAGACTGTGCGTGAAATTCGACTCAGTAAAAAATAGGTTGACGGAATTTGGACAAGTCAATTTACCTTTCATCTGAAGAAGTTCGTTGATTTTGTTTTCACAAATCATCAAGAAGGACATTACGGAGTCTTGCTGGAACTGAACCATTTTGAAACCATTCCAAATGAATATGAGCTCCTGCGATCGGAAAAATCACAACAAGCAATACGAATTATGTAAATGGCCTAGTGGAATCAAACTGAAAAGAGTGAGTACCGCGATGAATATTCCTATCATTCAAGTATGATTTCATTGATAAACTGTCATCGACAAGTCACACTAAGTGTTTCATTCTGTCAAAAAGAAATCTGTTGAAACAGTATAGAAAACCCGTTACTTTCTCTTCAACATGTGCAGGTAAATCACGAGTCACTGGGATTGACAGACATGAATCAACTATTTAAGGGATTATGGACTATTAATCATTCACGCGGTCGTGTTCAACTAAGTACAGAGACAGGCTTACCATACAGGAACTTTTGAATTCTTGGACCATGTGCTAATACGGACCCCGACCATTATTGGGCTCTTTGACCCACGAAATTTGGTGAAAGTATACGTGTTTCTTCTTTAGTCATTATCCTGGATCGGAAACCAGAACGCTCTCCTCTCTTCAGTCAAAACCACCGTACAACTAACATCTTATTTCGGTTAGAGTAGTTGGAAAATAACTAATATCTTCTGTCTTGAACACTGGATAAAGTGGTTGTCTGAGACACCTCCGACTCACAATAGGAGTAGGGAATTTATTTACCTTTTCCAGTTATAACTACCACACTTTAGTTCGAATTTCGAGGAAGTCCATTTATTGCTTCCAGGAACAAAAATAAATCTTCATCCTCATTGGAGAAACTTGTCGTTCGTCTAGATTTCATTGGTCTATGGTGTCACCGGGTCCATGTTCCTTTTAACGGACAATCAGACATGAAGTTTCCTACGGCCATACAGTTGTACTCACTCCGATCGAACTTATTCGTATTCTTGACATACCAAACGGGTTTGTCGAACAAAGAAGCTGGAAGGTTTAGCTTCAAATGTGACAGTTTAATCTGACTATTGACTAATGCTCTCATTATTTTCGTTAACGTATGAATTATACGTGAATCTTGCACAGACTTTTGCCAAGGCATCAAACAAACTGTCCTCCTGCGAAAACCGCGCAGTTGCCTCGTAGCCGCGAGCTTTAACTCAATACAGTTTCCGGAACTAGTGACCTTTGGGTTGACATTGTGATAAGACATCACATTCATTCCATTTTCCGTTAACCGGATCATTTAGACAAAATGCTGATCTGTTGGCTCCCAAAAGTTTTCGAAGCCTTATTTGTGAATGATATGTTAACAACACATGGTTGTTGGTAGATGTGATGCGCCAATTTTTTGACTACTGTGGGTAGTTTTTCTCAAGGCAACTTTTACAAATTTTGATTGTAAGACAATTAAAACCAATACACGGCGCAATGATTTTTCGATACACCTCATTTTTTCAAAGCCTTCTCCGGAAACTGCCGAAATAGTATTTCAAACTTTAATAGATCAATTCGAAATACTGGTTTATAGTTAAAGCTCTTCATTACTTGCGCGTTATGTGTGTATCATCGGTATTCTCAGTGGTTGACTGACTGCCCTTCAGACTCTACCTATCATTCACAAACCTTCGGTCGCCATCAATCCTACATAGAATTTGCAAGTGATTGTCGGCCCTTTTTGGAAATATCGAACCTGAAGCAGATTGGTGGAGACATACCCTCTTTCTATCAGGAAAACCTAACATGGTGGGAAGGCATCGAGTGGAGTTGGTTGGACATGCACCATGTCTCCCTTCGGGCCCGGCGGACTCCGCTGACTGCCATTGGCGAAGACAGGTGAACAAATTTAACTCGGTACTTCTGGTAACCCTGGACGGAACCTAGTGGCACCGTGATAATACACACTTTCCAGTTGGAAAGGCCGGGTTCAACCTCTGGGTCCGATGGAGGATAATGCCCAGTGATGATGAGGTCTAATAAGAATGAAACTCAATGTAAGGCCGACCGGTTGACCTGAGATTCGCACATGGAAGAAGTCCGAAGAACAATCAGCTATGAATTCTGGCTTAAGCAAAAACCAATAACTTGAATTATTGTTCATATTTGTATAATCCTTGTTTGTTAAGAGCTAATACGGTACGATATGCTGGGACCAGTCAGAACAACTGAATAATGCCTTTATGGGATATAGTCATTTTTATCTAGATTTAAAGTCCTTACGATTTCAACAGGAAAAAAACAGTTCTTTTTTTCATTGTTAAAATTGCATTGGGTGACAACTGCCTATGAGCACTTTCGTCTCAAACTGCAGGAAATTGTTTTAAATTGCCGTTACTCAAATGTGCTCCGCAACATAAAGTTAAAAATAGATTCCATAGGTAAGCTTTTCTTTTGGACATCTAAATAAGACGTAATGTGTTTTTAGATCATTTTCTATCTAAAATAGTAGGTGAATCCTTTCCTACGAACGTTGACCGCCCAGCGCGGTCGCCAATTGTGCATTGCTCACGCACACTCCTGTCAATATATAATCAACCTTCTACCGCTTCCGACTGTCTTTTCCTTGTACCGGTCAAGTGTCAAGGTTGCTAGTACTGCGATTGTACAGATCCCAGTAAGGGTGACGCACACGTTAAGGGCAAGCAAACGTAATACGAGATCCGCCTTAAGACAATCGTTCTTACGGTCCTTCCAACCGCTGGTCGCAGTAAAGAATCTTTTTAGGCTTTCGGCTATGACTGACTTGAGTGAATTTTGAAGAGTAGTCAGTCCGAGTTCAACGTAATGCATAAATATATTGTTGCGATATGGCAATTTTCGACGATAAAAACATTAATTGATATAAGTGACTGATCAAACAACGTACTAAGAAAGTACTAGTCATCATGTGTATGTGCGGGAATTTCGTTCAAGAAAAGATAAAAGTGAGCTCATGGGTGCCCGTCAGTTGAAGCTAATCAAAAGTATATTGATTTATCTCTACCGCGAACGCACATGTCTCAATGCAACCTAACTAAATCGTGATAGGATAACC
Source organism: Fasciolopsis buskii (assembly GCA_008360955.1). NCBI lineage: Eukaryota > Metazoa > Platyhelminthes > Trematoda > Plagiorchiida > Fasciolidae > Fasciolopsis > Fasciolopsis buskii. The sequence goes on from LUCM01001584.1 coordinate 37,577, forward strand.
ACTGAAGCAGTTATCTCCCTCGATCAGTCTGAATAGAAGGAATTAAAGGTACAAATCGCAAGATGCAAACATTTCTTTTAATCTTATGTCAATCGCACGCGTAAAGAATGTTAATTCACGTCAGAATGTGACAAGGGGCAACGCAATGGAACGCAAACGGTATCGGTAAACTCAAGAAATATTTTGACGAAAGCAGATTGGCTAATACCAGAGCAGGCACACTTCGTGGCTCAACAGTTTTTGCGTACGCAGTGGTGGCTAATGTCTGCTGATCGATAAGGCCTGTCCTGGCTTGAGCCAATCGGCTTTCGTCAAACATTTTCTTGAGTTTATCGAAACCGTTTGCTTTCCGTTGTGTTGTTTCGCACTTCATACTAACGTTAATTAACATGATTTAAGTGCGCGATTGAGAGAAGATTAAACGAAGTGTTTGCATCTCGCAGTTTGTGCCTCCTATCCTGCCTATTCGAAATATCAATCACAAATGAAATTTGAGTGACTTGAAGTAAATGCAAAGCCGCATATCTCCTTCCAAGTCTCCCGGTTAGGGTTAAGAGGTCTTCAGATGTGACTATTTGTGAATGAGTTGCACTCGTTTTCACGAAAAAGACAACCAAAGACAAGAAGACACTGGTTGTCAGTGGTTTTCCACCCTTATTCTCGCCAGCACTATTGCCGACCAGCTCCCCCGGGCTTGAACCCCCTATCTCTGTTTGTACAGTCCAGCAGTACAACGACTACAATGGATCTATGTATTACGATGACCGGTCGATGGATATGAAGGCAGAATCCGGAAGATTCACCATGTGTAGTTTACCTTGGTCAGTACGTTTTCTTTTCTTCCTGTGGTTTCCCCTCTTTTTTTGGGTCCATCAGTACCGGGCTGGTACCTGGGTGTCTATTCAGTGTTAATTTTGACGGCGCCTTTGACTGCTGGAATGGCGCTCGATGGAAAAAGCTGATAAGATGAATCACTCTCACATTGTAGCGCATTAGATCCAGTCGGGACATGAAATGAACCGGGAAATTCAGTGATTCTGATCATTGGTTTTAGTCTTACCTTCGCTTTTAAAACTTCAGCGCTGAGTTTCGTGTTTTGATGGGACGATTATAATCTAAACATGCAAGTGAGTTTTCAGTACCTCGTGTAAAAATTAACTGTCTAGCGCACTGTCGTTAATCGATAATTTGTCTTAAATTCGAAATATTTCCTGATTAACTACTGCCAAATCTGCAGCAATATCCAGATTAGTTTTGTAACCCTGCGAAGCAATTATTTCAATTTATACTCCCTTCAAAATTAGAAATTGCGTAGGAATGTGGATAACAGGATACCTAGTAATATTTAGGATTTCTGAGGACGGTCACTCACCAAGGCAGGTAATGTGAGCCGTTTGTTCTGCGCAAAATAGCGTTTGGACTTTCGTAAAGCGATTTTTTCCAGCGGAAGAGATCGTCCGGCAAATCGCTGCATCAATTTCGGTATCTCTCTGAAACGAACACATTTTGATTTATTTTCCAAGCGCTTTGAAGTAGACCATGAGAAACCAAAGACCTCATGTATTGACTGAAACTGATGTCGATTTTTGCTGTTGTGTAAACCTAGTAAGAAAATGACAAAGTTCTATTCCGCGTTTGATACCGCTACATGTGAATAGGCAGCGCATAGTCTAGAGCCAGAGGGACAGAAATTTCGCTGATGTAGTCTCACTCACATCGCTTCAATGAGTCTAGACTGACTGCCGTATAAAATTGTTTCAAATCTAAACCAATCGGCAGAACCAACGGGGTCTCCTGTGCGTTTCCTTGATCTCGTTCTTTTTATAATGTTCATGTCAGTTCGATTTCAACGACAGGTCTAATGCGTTACTCTCCTAGGACCTTTACATGAACAAATTATCCCTTTAAAGTGCCCCTGAATTGGCCTTCCAAATGAACACGGCACGAAAGAAACGTAGTCTATCGAACGAAAACTCCAACTAGACTGATGCGTAAATGGTATAATTGAGACTAATCTTACTTCTGACGGCTACATAGGGCTTTGTTGAGGAGACTTCGAACAATGACATGAATTTTACAACGTACACTTTATTGCCTACTTCAGGCTTAGCATGTTCTTTAGTGTGGCCAAAGAATGAATCCAAGCAATACTATTATCAATATGGTGTCCCCAAAGCGCCGTGTTTTATGTTCGCGATCGAAAAGAATAAACGAATTGCCTGAATCTCATAACATGTCTTCTTTCTACTCTGGCGAACTAGACAATGGGACTCAACGCTTGGTGAGAAAAATTCATGTTGTTGCAATATTCCTTTTTCCCTGTGCATCGGAAAATGTAATAAACGATTAGTTGTACACTACCATTCTGGTTCTCGATGTGTTACTATTTTATGCTGTTCATTACACTTACACTTCAGGTTGGGACAAGTACGCTTTCTGTTGACCTTTTTTCGCTGAGGATGCTGACGTTTGGAATCTCGTCCAAATGAATCATGACCCAGTACACGTTACAAAATGAGTTATTCTAATACGCTTAGTGTGATACACAAAGCATGGCACAACCCCCATCTATTCCAACCACCTGAAAACTTACAATTTGACCACTGGCGTACCTAACGACATCAGATCAGTTATCCGTTTATTCCTTGATCAGACTTTCTGGAGTTTGTGAAAAAAATTCCAATCTGTAAACCTCTAATCACAAACGATTCTACGAAGATGCAGCGTGAAAATGCTTTGAGAAGATTGCTTGTACATCGAAGCGAACATTGCTACAATAGTCATGTTAACAAAGCGTAAAGTTGACCATTTTTGAAGTTATGTCAGACATTGGATAAAACATCGAGGTTGATACCAGAGATGGACTTCAAGGATCAAGGTCTCTGCAAATCCTGTTTACGTAATTATTGGTTTTTTGCACGCGTTAAAAATATTACAGTATACCACGACTGTACGAACTTACATGAGGAGTTTGTCTATGTGCTCTATGGTCTTCCCGCGCGTTTCATACTGGCTGAAATCGGTAGTCGGGAAAGTTTTATCGGTCGGTTTTGGTGTCCCCACTCCAGGATCATCTAACCACTGCAATAAGAATGCGGCTTTCATATACCGATACGAGGCTTGACTCCACTGACTCTCACATGCCAATCTTTCTGCACACTGTACTGCTTTCATCCAATCGGCACGCAACCTAAAATGGACGAATAATAAACGTGAATGACGTTGGGGGCATTGTTTACCAGGTTATACTATTTGGTTTCATTTCTTCATTGCATTAATTACAGATTAAACAACTGGCTGCAAATTAAACTCCTTGGAAGAGACACCGTTGAATGCTTATGATATTCCGGGGCGGATATTGACGTGTACACAACTGCACATGCCAGCTCATGCACACGTAGGTCTACACGTGTTGTTTGTCACTTGTGAACACGTCTGAAGATTCTACTTACTCAGACACGCATGTACAGCTAACATTACATCTGTTCCTCAGCTATCACTCGATTAAAATGATTGTGCTTGGTGTCTTATTGACTGCCAAGTGCTTCTGTGCTAGCTTTCTGGATATATCTCGACACTTGCTAGTGTTATTTTTTCGTTTGCTTTGTTGGATCATGCCAACTATCACGGATCATTGTTCAATGTACGTGACTGAACACTAGCCACTCCAGCCTGTTTTCACTGGTTCACACTTTTGATCGACTCAGAATCCGCTCCTCATTTCGTGTCTCTCTCATTTGAGGGCCCCGATGGTGGGGCTTTTACAATTCTAGAAACCTGAGACATTATTTGCTGATGAAAATCGTCACTTTGCTCATCTATAGTCTGTCGCTTTAATGTGTCCATGTTACGCATGCTATTAGTGAGATCAAGTTATTAAGATGTGATAAAACATCTCTGCGACTGTCAAACAATTGTTCATTGACAGTGAAGCTTAGAAATGTGCAATGTTCACACTGAAGTCGATGAGCATTTGACAGCAAAAGCTCGTTTTTCGTTTATGACCCAACTCTTTCAGTGCCTCACTGGACAGAACTAGCGTGGTGTTCCTGGTAATTTTAACCAAATTAGAATGAAAATCCTCGGTCGCGTTGTATTTTGCCACTAACTGACTAGATTGGTTCGACGCGCTAGATCAGTTGGCGTTGTGTTATTCCGGTTTAACAAGACCTAGCATCTGATTGGGCTAGGATTCTCGTTATTTCAAATAATTTTGGATTCAAACAAATTACACATAACGCGACTTCTTAATCAACTCCAAACTCGAGGCTTTTGTTGCTCGCATGGCCTACGTTTTAACGAGACATAGTTCTTTCTTCTTGACAACGGATTTGCACGTATCCTGACCACTGACATCTCAAACGTTTTACTACCCTTAGAATTATGCGAATTCCCCATTGAACAACAAGCAAATCCAGCGGTCAGTATATCCATAACCAGTTTTCCTCCTAGCTATCCATACTAGACTTATCCACGATATCGATAAATATGAGGCAACCAACACTTTTTTCTAGAAATTGTTCTTAGCCTGTTCTATTAGGAGGTAGATTGTGTTTCTGTACAATTGATTAACCTTTACCCTTCGGTGACGGGAACAAATGGCTTCGGGACATTTTTGAGATGAGATCATTTGAAACGAATCGTACTAATCGTTTGGACAAGAAATCTGGATACTATGATGTCTTTTAATTTAATTCCTGAGTTGGACATTATTGATGCTGTATGATAATTCGTATCTCTAGACACTAATACTCCACGATCCATATTTTTCTTTCTCTCTCTCGGAGGGAATATTGTCGGAACCGATCACGGCTTTTTTTGGCCTTCGGAGAAATGGGAGTTCGGTGGTAAAATTTTAGCTGGAGACTGTAAGCGCTGTTCGAGATGACACTTCCGAACAGGAACTGTTGAACTGAAATAAGCTGACCTCCAATTATGCTACATATGTTTTCGTATGTTCAACTTAAAATTTCTGGTAAAGCGAAGACGTATCACCGCATTTCATAGGAATCTGTTAACAATGGTGAAATCTGTCAATCCAGCTCTGTCATACAGAATACTTCTTTCGACTATGCCGGGATATCTTAAACCGGTTTGGAGTAAACAACGTGGAGCAATTCTACAAAATGTACATGAATATCACGTGTAGTATCAGTGTGTATCGTGTTTTTTGGCTGATATAGTTCATGTTCTACGCGACTGTGTGCATCAGTCCAGGCAGAACGAATGAACATAATGATGATTGGAAGTGCATTGCCAACTGGAATTTCGAGCACTCACGCATAGCACCACATGAGCTCCCAGTAACAGATGTGCTGATATTGTGGCCAATCAAGGGGCAATTTGATTGCTTGCTCAAACGTTTCGATTGCCTGAAACAGAATGCATGCACGCAAAAAAACAATGAATAACTATTAAAAGTAAGAGTAAAGTAAATCGATTGCCCGAAATCGAAGTGAAAATTAAAAAACTGTACATCCGTAGAGCGAAAATCCATGACAAACTTGAGTAGACTCGGACATTTTTGTATTGTCGGCGTTCCAAATTGATGCCAACCCCTTGGAAATTAAGTATTCATTGTTTCTAAATTTAGCTTCTCCCGGCTACAAGAGTATATCGTGAATGTTTCCATCAAAATTGTCTGGTTACTGAAACTTTTTATCGATCATATTTCGATCGGTATTCTAATCTGGTCAAATATATGAAACCATTAATTAGTTCGATTATTCGATGTACATCCATTAAAATGTAATACGTAAAGCCGTCGACAATGTCATAACTTATCTTTATGAGTTGACCATGTATGTAATATTAACAATTACGTCATCGTACAAAACCTCAAAGACACCGCGTATTAATCCCATCAGCAGTAAAAGAGAAGTGTCGATAAGGTACACTTAACTTTCTTAAAAACAATGCAATCTTCGTTTTATTGCTTTCGTGGATTCCGATGGTGATTTGAGTATTAATAATCGTTGAAAGAAGACTTTTTCCGCAAAAATTGATTTCCGTCTACATTTTAGTTTAAAAGTCTTGAAAATGTAACATTCACCTGTGCAGTGCTTTCATTCTTTTTATTTTCGCATTTTAACAAAAAAAAGAAAAAATTCCATTGTCTTTAGGACGGGAGCTTTGGTCAAATGAAGGCTCCAATTAGGCGAGGAACCGGTATTGGGAGAATCAAAAAACGTGACGTTTAGGCATAAACTTCACGGTGTTGCCCATCGGACAACTGAGATCTAAATACCAGGCCTGTGGAATTTCACGGATAGGACCGTACACTATCAAACTACACAAAAATGATCGGGATTTTTCTACAAACGAGCTACAATCATGTGGAAATCGCGTGTCCGATAATTCGTATGGTTCACCGCACAGAACGAACCGGGCAACGTGACTGGAAACATTAGAGTTCACTAAGACTGTCAGTGATGTCAACAGACCGATCGCTGCAACCAACCGAGAGATTTTGAACTGCGGTCTGCCATCACCATGACAGGAGTTGCGATTCCGTGGTCGTTGAGATGATAAACGTTCCACTTATCTTATCCCCCGCACGGCTTCCCTTGCTTTCACAAAGGGTACTTTGCCGGTGCGTATTATGCCTGAAGTATTTGAGTTCTAGATATAATTTCTATTTGTTTATTGGAGATTTACCGTGTATAAAATAACTCATGGTTGTGCGGCAGAGTAAGCAAGAATACACGTATATGTATTCATAAAATGTGAATAAATCTGGTTTATCATGACTCCAGTTAAAATTTACCTTTTCCAGATCACCGGCAACTGCCTCGGAGCGACCGATTAGCAAAGTGAAGATTGCACTTTTAGGGTATATGATTTGCCAGTAGGAGAGTAGTTCTTTTGCCTCGACCACGTGTTCGGGTTGTTCAAATGCTATCAGCACGGAAAAAAGAGAATATGCGAAACAGTGGTTCTAGATCTCAGCAAGAAATACAGCCGCTGGATAATGTAATGAAAAGGAAGGGGTTCAAGAAGCCGGCAAATCAGTAGGGCGAAACATTTTCTCAATATTTGGTTAGTGGTTGGTCAGTTTGCACTGCTGGGAAAGGAAGTAGTCGTAAAAGAACAGCGAAAAAAACAATGGTTAAACTCGAGCATCGTATTCCAAAATTTGCTGTTCTGCTTTCTCGGTGATCCTCGGTCAAAATAGGATAATTAGTAAGTGCAGTCAATTGAACACAAGCTTTCTCAAAGAACGTCCTCTTCCCGGTATGGGTTAGAATGTATGAAAGTGTCCTCTTCCAGCAACGGTTGAGAGTCATGTTTGGTACTCGATAACTGCTATCTTCGTAGTACTGGTAGAGTATGGTGTATTTTTGTGAGAAACTCAGTGGTTCGGCGTAAGATATTGGATCCTAGAGTTCAGCCTTTAGAACAGGCACTAAATTAGAAATAGGCTGTGGTTGTAACACGTTTTTCGCATGCCTAGAGAACGATTGGCATGTGGTGCACTGTTCCCTAAGACGGCTATTAGTGGTCAGATGGTTTGAAGTGGCTATCCGATGGCATGAGGAAGAAGTATGAAAACCTTAACCGATAGACTGGCTCGTGCGCGTGCATTTAAACCACTGGGTTGTGGTGCACAATATCACCCTGAACGATAGGAGTGGTTGATATGGCCCAATGTCGCAGCCCGTGGCGTTCTTGCATCCAAACTCTTTTCTCTTCTGGACAGCTGTTGAATTTATTCTTTCGCATTCAAATTTTCACTATTGTTATTTTTTCCTGCTTAATTGGTTAGTGCTATAAGGTAGAAATCAATACCAGACCATGCCGGTATGAAGTTAATGGGTGAACAAACTGAGCTGAACTGCAGGAAAGTCCGAAATCTGTTTGCATCTTCAGTCCATGATGCTGTTTGCCACTGTTGATGCTTTGGAAGAAATTACCAAATTCCGGTTGAACAACAGTTGAGATGTTGAACAGTGAGAAAATCTCGGCCGACAGTGGTAGGTTTTCCGTTGTCACGGACCTGCTTATCCAAGATATTATAAACTTCAAACATCAGCCTGATACAAACATTCTCGACCATGTTGTTTTCCGTATTTCACGTAGTTTAATTAATGCATTTTTTTCTTGGCGCAATTCTAGGACTCGGATTCTTCTAGAGCAGTTATCTTCCCGGTGCTTAACAAATGTCGATTGGTTGCGCACGACCTCATTGGACAAAACATTCGGTGTTCTGAGGGTGTCACTTTGCAAACTGTTACCAAGGCACTCTAATAATATCTCCGCTACACGCACTAGTGTTTCCGCATCCCTCTGAACTGTTGGATTACTGTACTCCAACTCACCCTCACACATCAATATGTTGGGTGATCCGAATGACAACTTGAAAACAGAATCTGAATGCCAACAACAACATCAAATCATACGTCTACATAACGTGCAGAGGTCAGAAACCTCCAGATACAGGTAACATGTGAATTACCATTTTGCATTTTGAATTTATTTAATTTCTTTTTTTTTGTTCCCTTATTATGAATGGGACAACATCGTATATCGTTCCCAAGATGGGGATCTCGGTCAACAGGGAGACCGCACATCCTGCTGGAATTATCCGGGTGGGTCGCGTGTCTATCCTGGGTCTAATGGAATTTGATTTTAATAAGGCTTGTTCATCCGAAGGTTACACTGAAATGTTTCTGGTGCACTCCATTTCACATAATCGTAAACGTAGTTTACGGTGCAACTTTATAAAATCGACCGAGATCTTGGGTTGAATACGTATTCGGTCGGTGTGCCTCATGCATGATATCCTGTTAACTGTAAGCAACTGAAACGCATGTACAAATCCGAGGCTTGAATCCTCATATCGGCTGGTCACTTCGGTGGTGGACGGTGATTCGCTCCTACCGGGCTGCCTACTAAATCCAATATATTGGGACCTTATTTATATTATATTGGTTAACCATAGCTCCCAGGTTTGAGGATCATAGTTCCACGCTATGGAACATGATCTTATCAGAGCCCTGAGGCGCCAAACATGAAGTAAAAAAGCTGAAAAGTTTATTTAAAGAATAGTATTTAACGCTGCGTGGATTAAACCTCGGCAATCGACGCGAAAATAGAGATCAGTGGCCCATATTAGCCAGACTCTATGGGCCTGTTGTCACCATTGCACTTTTGCAAAAACTTAATATGCGACCATAAATTTCTTAATCCAACGACGGCAGTAAATTTTATCACATCGACTACATCTCAGTACATTCTTGATTAGGGCTATGGGTCGAAAGCTTTCAGGCATATATCAACCGACTAACTGGAAATGCCGGCATCGAAGACCATTTACTGGTATGCATTCGGCCCCCGGTCAACTTTTTTGGTATGTCGAAAATCACACTTCGCAGAGTCCGTTCAATTCGCACCAAACAACATGAACTTTAGCCGAGTTGCGACCCAAACGGGACATTTCAAAAACGCAAGAGCGAGTGAATTATGTTGCAAAAAATCTTAACAGCTATTTTCGGCCTATGCAATGAAAATTCTGCATTTCACCCAATTATCAAATACCTTGACGAAAAAAACACCAGCCTCTCTATGAGCGACCGCAAACAATATTAGCCTAAAGTTGAGCATGGGATGGAAGCAGGGGCCGCGGTCATTTGATTTGGGGATGCACACGCTCCCGTTTGAAAAGGATGCAACTTCCTCCTTCTCCTCCCCCTTCCATGCTAAGCGACCGTATTGGCCACCACAGGTCGGGATGCAGACAAAAGCCCCAAGTGCGGCTGAACAGCTCAGTCCGTTGCTCAATCGCCTTCCTATATAAACTAAGTTTGCAGTGTCAGGGGCAACGTGAGACAAAATGGAATCGATTTCGAATCACCCAACATATCGTAAGTAAATTTCACCGTCAAGAAAACCTAAAGAAAGAAGTATCAGTGCAGAACAAGATAAACAAAATCTGTTATGTCCTAGGTACAGCGTAAAAATCTTTCGCCTATTCGTTTTGCCAAAAAACGGAGAGACCACCTGGACGATCAGCGAGAGCACAATTTTCCTTGGCATAGTAACCAAGATTCTCCCAACCATTTTGTTAAAAACTTTGTCACTATTGAGAATGGGTGGACACATTATGACCAGTAAGGTTCTCCTGGTGGGAAGCGTTTTTACCAATACTGTGCGCTACTTTGAATTCCAGATAACCACTACAAATTGCAGCGACCAAGCGCAACATATTTTGCTAAAACCCGTAGTGCACGTGACTCGATCAACAGATAATAATCACGAAATAACAAAATGTTATTAGGGCACGGTTTGGTACAAGAATCTTTTATTTTCAAACGAGAATCGAAAATTTGTTTGCTTATGGTCAATAATTTTCGCCTCTGTCACTCGATTCCGTCACTTTTGGATATTACTCCCCTCATTAGACCTGACCGTGGGTCACTTTCTCAACGACTTTCAAAGAACACCACTCAGTTGCAATTTCGGAATTTCAGAACCGTAATTTGCAGATAGTATTGCCATAATGGGACAGGATCCCAAGTTCTTTAATCAGTTCTCCATGGCACTGTTTGTGAACAGCTAAAAAGCGAAGCTTTTGCGGGCTTCGTGACGCTCGATACGCTCTATTCACGACAGTGGCACGTCTTTAAAATGACGCATCGGTCTGAATGCCGAGTTTTACTTCTCACCTTAGCCGACGGAACAGAGATCAGATTGAATTTTCATGTTAAATGCACAAGGATATTGGTCTTACAACTCCATAAATCACTGTGGTGTTAGTAAAACAAAGTAACGAACAAAGCTCCCCATCTACCAAGGTGCCGCTTATCGGGCTTTTACACGTGTACGTTAATTGACCGCTAACGTTGGACTGGTTATATGAAGACTATGAACCTTTCATCACTAGCCAGAATAAACTGATGCGGTCACGCCTCAAACCGTCTGGATACAAAATAATTTTTCTCATTTCTCTGGCGAAATCGTCTATGGCAATGCAGCTATGACCCCCGTGGGAACTAATTGGAAATTACAATGAAAAGCATTGAACAAAACCGTGCAACTTCGCCTCGGTACCAGTACAATATATGGGCACGCCTAACTATGCCGAACACGATTCGCCTTGGCCTTCAGTCGGTGTACCGTCTGCACTCTAAAAGCAGCAGAAATGTTCCAACCATGTCGGAAATTAGAACGCGTAGATGTTCACTTCAGAAAAATCCGAGAAGCTGACGTGTTCTCACGAATGAGATAGTCGTATCGAAGTGCCATTTCCAAGTAGGTCAAATGCCTTTAATCGTCTATTTTAGGTTAAGTACCATTGACAGGAGAACACTGTCGTACTCACTTCAAAATGGATGAGAATCGTTTCACGCGGCTGCTTTGTTTTTGTCATGCCAAATCATTTCAGTTGCTTTTTCTTCAACCAACCAGCATACCATCAGATGATGATTTCAAATCAATAATTTGCTCTTTCCATGAAGTACGGTTCTGAGCTCACACGTTCCGGCAGTAAAACGTGCGGCTACGTTCCCGCGCACAAAATGACCTAGAAATGAGCCAATTTACACGTGGACCATAGAAGTTTAATTTTCCTACTGATCTGGCGAACGTGGGGCATTTTGTAGACAAATCGGAATGAATTATTCCGGAGAGGGGGATGCAAAATGCAGCCAATTCGCGGCTCCATTAGCAATGCCGAAACGACAGAAACAGGACCACTGCTTTGTAGAAGATTTTGGTGCTCACGAACTCACCCTGTCCAGCTACGCATTGAAAAGTCAGAGGGGCACGCACCGTGATCACAACTCTCGTGTTTCTGGTCTGCTCATTTTTGTTGAGCCACAAAAAGTGCGCAATCAGATGACTAAGAATCCGCTTGAAGCGGTACGAATCTGATTCAGTACAAACGCAATGAAAAAGCCCTCAATGTCAGCGCGTTCCTTCCCATTAAGTTAAAGTACAAAACATACAGCTGTGTGGTCACCAGCGCCCCTTGGTGAAGGGGTGTACTGGGCACTCAGGGTTTCTAGACCCCTCCGAAAGGCGAATGGGTTGGACAAGTAGTCACCAGTCCTCATTGGGTTGTCATTCTCTGATCATTCCAATGCATTGTGGGTTGGACCATTTGGTCAGAAGCTTGGGGTAAGGTTCTCTAAGTCAAACCTCGAATTCGTTTGGGCAACCGGGTAGTATGAAACCCATAGAGAACTCATAGATTCCGATGGATGACCAGTGATGTGGAGATGGGGAATAGAAAAATAAGTATGTACTGTGAACATTATATATCGTCTATTTTTCTTTCCCCTTTTTCGTTTACTGCTTTCATCCCTTGTCATCATTCCGTTGGCTGACTATCTGTCTTCACGTTTGTTCGAATTAAGTCAGAGTTACCGTGACTACTTCCACTAGTGCAATTTTTTTAAATAAGATATCTGTTGCACTCAAAAGCACGATTTTAAAACTCATGTAATTGATCTGCTCTGTCTTGTGGTTCTTGTGTATTTTGCACTAAGACCAATTCAATATAAAGTGTGAAACAATACAGAAATGAAGAACGCTTTTTCATTTCTGACTTAAAGCTATCCATGTTGAAACATGAAGATCGAAACGTCGGTGATTGCAACTAGGTGAAAATATAGTTAGGACAACTATTGGTCAGGATCTGCATGAGTGTGGATTTCTCCCAACTTCAAGGTCGTTCTTTTATGATGTGGTATTGTTTCCAAACTGTGTGCAAACATCTTGGTGACATGTGCCATCAAGTTGAATGAGCAACAGGTCGACAGCTGAAACCCACAGATTGCTGAATTTGGGGGTTGGCCCTAATATTTGCCATGTCGACGCATAATTCATTTAGTAACTTTACTAGAGGGCGATTTCACGAGATTGAGACAATACAAAACGGATTCAAAGGGGAGCAAAAGAATGAACGGTTACAGTGTAATCAATGACAAGAAATCGACGTATACTGGATAGGTGCGATCGATTATGGGACTTACATACACTGGATACCGTATCACCTGTAAAAGTAAGTAAATCGTGTGAATTACTATACGTGAAATACATTTGTTATAATTGAGTTAGTCCCTGGTATTCACCTTGTACCTCCGTCAAGCATTATGTAACTACCAAGATAATGAAGTGCAGGGTTAATGTCTCGTTTGCCCACGTTGATTGCATGTGAAATCTAAATTGGGTAAAAATTAGTGATTTTACATGAACGAAAAATGTCTTATTGTTCTACACTTCATACATGTACTTCATCTAACTCCACGTGATACGGCTTGTTGATTCAAGATTACAATCGCGGGCAACCGATCAATCAAAGTTTGCAATACCACGAGGTCCATTTAGCGACTGGCAGCTTAGCAATCGTACTGGGCTACGTTTTTATTATTGGCATGGGAACAGCACTTATGAAAACTGGATGTGATGCAATTAACTGGAGCTGCGAATTCAGACATTCGAATTGGAATTTTGTCTACTCGTTTTGGGCTTCATCGACGGTTCGATAGCACATGCGAACGCTTCAAAGATGTAACTATAAATGAGGCTCAGAGAGAGGGATTTGAGATAGAACCCTCTGATCGTACATCCATTTACATATAAACCTTTATTGTTCAGTAACAGTTTGGTCGAAATAGTTATTGACTTGTAAACGTTCCGGTTATCGTGAATAACCTTTCTCTAGACTGGTTTAGAAGCGAATGAAACTGGGATGCATATGAAGTGACTACCATGACAGGGATAAACTGGGCTCAATGGTGACAGTCATGGTGAATAATGTCTCCTTGTTGTCCTATCTAGGAACCTGTACACCTTACTTGAGTACACACACAATTCCGCTGTGTTAGTAGATGTTGCCTAATCGATCGCCTGATTGTTTTTAATTTAGATAGTTTTATCGTGTTCTACTGATGACCATTGGTTTTTGTGGGCACATTGGTTTGTATTCATTCTCACGGTGACGTCAGCGTCCTCTGTTCTGCATATGCATACCCCTGAAATGCTGGATACAGTTTGAGGATATTATAAGTCATATGATATGTGAACGCTCAACACCCAAACAAAATACCACCACTGCTGTTTCATCCGCGTTAGGAAACGCCACCAATGCATACACACAACCGGCTTGATTTGGCACACGAGGATAACGGCTTTTTCATGAGCAATGTTGATGTCCTTTGGGGTGGCGCGATTTACTTTACTGGATCACCCGGAGAATTGACGCGTCTGATGACCTAGTTCAAGGGCTTTCTATCTATATGGCTAAAGTTACCAGCTTTAAAAAGCACTTTCAAGATTACTTTTTTTCTCTGTCCCTCGTGGCTTTTGGATGGCACGATTCATAGTTGAGCATATTCGACTGGATCTGGATTGTTATCCATTGGACCTCAGTGCTGCAGTCACCTCGTCACTCAGCATGTCTGCCATGCCGCTCGTATGCGCTCTGTGAAAAAGAAATGTTTCGCCAAGCCCCGATCTTGCATTTCATAGGGCAAGGGTGCAGGTGATCCCCGAGCCACGTTATTATTTTACGGACAGAGTTTCAGTTGATATCTTAGGTAGGGGAAGGATATTGAGGTCAAGCGATATGGTTCTTTGGGCCCTGTGACAAATCAGTTTGATGTTTTCGGTAGATACGGGTGAAGTTGTCAAATCGTCTGCCTTCACCGTCAGCGCTTCCATTCATGGTCGGTATTTCATCAACGAAGCAGCAGTAGGGATGAGGTTTAAAAAATTCCCTTCTTATTTTCTATTTCAAATGACCAACAAAACGGCCACCTACATCTGGTCCAAGAGAGTCTCCCGTAGCCATCCGATCTGTTTCTCTGAATCACGTGTTTAAAAACAAAGAACGGACGTTAGATGCGTCCAGAAGTAAAAGTTATTCCGGTCCATCATCTTGTATCCCGAAGTTCATCTATTGTTCGATCGTTTTACCAACAACCGGACTAGTTTTAATTAATTGGATGCTGGTGAACAAGGAGCTAACGGCAAAAAATATTTGTATTTTTCTTGTTCCGAGCTTTCAGCTTTTCGCACATGTATTTCACGTTTGTGCTCTCTAATCTTGTCTCTGATCGGTTTTGGGCGATTACCCGACCACTTAATTCGAGCAAGCAGCGGCAATTGACCATATTTCAAATGGGTCCCATTAGGACATTTGTCCTGTCTAATTTGGCTAGACCATACATTGACGGTTTTTCGGTCCTCCATGGCTCCCAGTGTTTCGCATTCGATCTCCCTGTAAGGTTTACTCATGCTGAAGTGATTAGTTGCGTGTACATATTTTACCTCTGATTTTTGAACGATTTTGAATATTGGTATGTTCTGCAACTCAGGTTGGGAATTTTCAAAGTTCTTTGAGGACTAAGCTTGGCGCTTAGATGGCCAACATTTCAATACCAGCCGAGGTGGCATCAGTAGTGCGTAGGCAGTGACCCATCTGTTGGCTTTTATTTAAAGTAGCGTTGCCCCAGATTTGACCTGGACTCCAGTGTTAGTCTGCCTTGCAGGTTGTTATGGTTTTGACCCTGAACAAGCGCCGCTGTTAATTTTAGGGATGTTACCAATTTTAGCAACGATCCTTACTTTTGCAATGTTATTAATTCCAATAATGTGATTTCTAGATGCCCTTTAACTAAGAATCGGGTTAGATATTGTGATTTCGAAATGGCACGGCTTCTTTCAAAATCCAAAAATTTGAAACCGATTAGTTGAATTAAATCTTGAGCATTTTAAATTATATATTTGGTCCACTTCAACGTTTCTTTAGACGGAATATGTCGACGAGTGCCAAGCTTCCACAAACTCTCTCGAATGTCTTGTGTTCGCTCGGTCTACAATGTAAACCGCCTCCAGATTGAATGCACGTCCTCCCTGATCTTCATGAAGGATATTTGTGAAAGAGGGTCATGTCTTCTTGTGAAGAGTTTGTGTTCATGCATTTGTGTGACGAGCTTTCTTTCAGCCTCGTGATCGGGTGGCGCCGGTAATAACTCCCTCACATTTTTGACCACAAGGCTATGGAGGATGTTTCGGGAATCGCAGCCAACGTTCCGTAAAGTAGCGGTGTTCACTCTTAGACAGCTGAATTCTTGAGAGTAATACAAGGTCTATCCCTGCGGCGCCAACTGGAAAATTTTTCAAGGAATGCTCAAATGATAGTAGCACTCATCGAAACGAATTACTCAGTTAATCTATTAGGGTGTTGAAAAGTTCTGTCGCTACTGAATTTCCTATCTTGTTGCGGCCCCCAGCACAGCTTTTGAAAGAACTGCGGTTTCCTAATGTATAATCTAAAGGTATGGGTAAACTAACTTTCTGAATCGGTTTCTCTACACAAATACCGAACATCGATTCATAGTAAGAAATGTTTGCTCTAAGATGCACCCATCTGCCCCATGAACAATTCGATGCAAGCGCACACCACCTGGATCTCGGTAAAGGCATATCTCTGAGTCTGCGTTCCCTGGCTAAGAAGTGTATTCTTGCTTCCTAGTGTTCTTCATGACATTCTGCGAATCAGATTCTCGGACGAATATTCCGTTGCCTTTATTATCAGACGGAACTGTCTCGCACCATGGTTTCGAGTACAGTTTGCAAAAAAGAAACCTATTGTCTCACATGATTGTTCTTGCCCAATTGGATTATGTTAGTTTAAGCTGGAATTGAAGCCAACCACTTCAGATGTGACAATATTTCAATCGAGTTATCTACTAACGAGTATCATTCTCGTTGTGTTGCACCGTGTTTCGTCAATCCGATTTCTCAAATTGGTCATCATGATAGCTGTGTCTATTATCAACTCCAGGCAGTCCTTCAAATGCGACCTAGTGGATTATGGTATTCTCTCATTTTATCAAGTGCAAACAAAGCACTTTTATCCTTTGGATTTTTCATGTCTCTTGGCATTGACGATTAGTGAACCGCTGAACACAGACCCTGATATGATCTAGCAATAGTCGTCTATTGAGTGCCTGTTTCATTTGGAACACTGCTGATAGTTTCTGGAATATGGAACGATCACATAGTGTACACACAGAAGCACCATCACTGCGTGCTGAGTCATTTTATAAACAGTCTAGTTCTTAAACTGCTTAAATCTGCCAGTAGTAGTTTCACAACTACACTAGGCACTTACCAAGCATATGTGTTGCGTAGAGATCATAGACTAGGAGTAGTAAGGCACATAGTGGTGCTCGAATGGATTCACGCATTCCGGCGCCGATTCGGAGTTGTTGTAGACCAAAGTTCTGGAAAACATTTCAAGTGAGAAATGAAAAGTAAGGTTAATATGACACAATTAGATTAGATAATGATGCAGAAAATATTTTCAAGGCATTTGTAGCTCAGAAACTTGATAAAAATAATTTAAAAGATGAACTTTTGAGATGAACACAGTAAGAATTTCTTCCTGTTCGACTTCCAGACACGGCTGCAGTCGTAGGTTGTATGAGATTTGTGACTATACATTCTAACAAACGAACTGTGGTAACCAGTGCAAAGCGGACTAAGCCCTGTCTGTTAGTGGCTTTATTCATTCAATATTTGGTGCTAGACAATCGCATTCAGGAATTGTGCATTGTTATTCACTCCATTGAGGGGCAAAAAGACAATTCCAAGATGAATAACTAGTTTCGAGTTAAATGCTCTCGTTTGTTTTATGTTTGCTCCGCCATGAGGCAGTAAGTCCATATTCGAGATGATTAATAAACACCGAACACGTGGTCTATTTGGTGACCTGGATCATTCGACTAACGACACGTCTTGACGTATTGCAAATCAGTAAATGTGAACATTGGACGAATATACCCGAATTATTTCCACGGGTATAATCTTATCAAGATGTTGAAAGCGTAGCATTTTGGCACGAAATATTTCCAATTCAATGTCTAGCCAATTGTCTGTTTACTTAATACAGCAATTGGATAAACTAACAAGCGCATTGGTAAGTACATACATAAAATCAGGGATCACCATGAATGTGAACAGAAACGACTGGTCTGGAACGTTGGAAACGTATTTCTGAAATAGTTGTTTTTTTGTTATACTTTCAGATGTTAAATAAATGAAGGTCCAATATGGCCAAACAATTTGTCAATTGCTCTGTATATAAATCAATTTGAATTGTTTAAATCGATCCAACAACTTATTGACAATGCTGCCAATGTAAGGAGATTGTATCCTCTTCGGGTTATCAATCACTAAATAAAATTATTCGCACGATACGATCAAAGTGTTTTCTTTCAATCCCTCTCAGGTATCAGGATGCCTGAAATGGAGTAGAAAAGATAAACATCCTCGATGAACTGGATAAAAATTGCTTGTAACTCATTGGCAAAGGATAAATTGCACAGTGCTACTAACGCTTCTTTATTGGCATCCGTCGATTTCTTTCTCTGTCTGTTACTCCGCAAAGTGCACAATGTTCAAGAAGCGGAGGAACAGAGGGCTATTAAATGGGAAGGCTGACCGAGGGTGAAATGAATCCAACTCGCGATCTTCTGGTCGAAATGGTGCAATGTGGATCGTCTGACTGCCAACACACACAGACACAAAATTTATTTCCTATGGACATATGGAATTCAGATTTGGAAAAATTCACAGCGCAATGATCTCTCCAATCGTTGGTTGATATCGACTAACCTGCCCAAGCAACTCGTTTGATCATATTCAGAGATTTTTAGAAAATCTCAGGTAAATTTTTCAATACTTGATTCGAACGGGGGAAAAATTAAGCAGAACACTGCGGGATTTAAACATACTGACATACACCATCCATTGTTTAGTACATTATGTGCCCTAGTAGAAGAGAGTTACGCGAAAATATCGAATATTTTCATCTTCGGAGCGCATTGGCATCCCGATCAGATTACGTACAAACAGACTGTTTTTTCGTGTGGACCGAGTATATGTTTTAATCAACTAGTGTGAGTTCGGCAGATTGGTCTAATTCAGACTAGATTCAAATGATTGGTTTCTAAGCCAAGTGGGATAAGAAACTCGTGATCAGTTTCAGTTTGGACTGAACTTGGGCAAAGGCAATTTATCCTTAAATCGTTAACTTCCTTTGTTAATGAAACTACAAATCACATTATTTTCATGTGGAAATATGCGGCCGACAGACGACGGATAAGCGCGAAAGGTGACCGGCTGTGGGAGGAAGCAAACTCGCGACAATGACACTGCTGACTGCTCAACCAACCGTTATGCTCAACTCTCTGCCGCAGAACGTCTATGGCGTTTACCCACCAGTGTAAAGCAAACGTATCAGTTCAGCTTTTGGTAGGGTCACTGTATTTTGCTTTGCCAGAGGAACTGACTATCAAGATTCATGTTTATGGACGCGGAACTATTTTTTCGATTCATCGCATTTTCAGCTGCCCAACCAACGGGAAATGGCGTGTTTGAGATGACCAGCAATAGATCTTTTTCCTCGGGCTTAAATAAAAAATGAGCTATTGGCCTGTAATAAACAGACATCATTATTTTTACTGCATTCTATGGGTCCTTATTGCAGTCACAATAACCGTTTGTACTGCCTGACAAAAGAACAGCGTTTCGGAGAAAACGAGTCGATAAATCAAAATTGTGTTCCCCAGAAAAGAACTGGAGGGTCGACCGCTTATTAGCAAGCCAAAGTTGGGGTGGGATTTCCGCCACGTTGTTCTCATAGAGAACAGTTGTATTGACAAGTGTAAGGCCGATAAAAGGAACAGAACCCTTTTGCTCTGTTGCTGAAGTTATTGATTTTGAATCGTTTGAGGACTATAATGCGTCAGAGCAAGCCTTTATCAATCAGGCGCGTCCAAGCTATGGCAATACATCTGAAAATGCTATCACTGTCACAGTGGAAGTCATTCACTTCAACCTTTGCAGCTCAGAAACTGTTTCTCGAGGTTTGCTTTAAATTGGTCACGGAATTAAACATTCCAACGATTGCGCTCACGCACACCCCATGATACATGAAATATGCGGAGGTGGTCGTTACTCAAATTGGTAATGTATCAGTTATTGTTTGAGTCCTATACCAATGACAAACTGGAGCGCGTAGGATGCGTTCGCGTCCTTCATGTGACGAAAATGTGCTTAAGTACTTCATTAACTGCAACCAAAGTGCTTGATTGTGTGACAGTGCTACTATGCTTTCACCTAGAATTTGTGGACGAAATAGCATGCCCATTCAGACGTCGTTTGTGACATTTGGATTTCACCAAGGACTATCGTGCTCACTGGTGCGAACACCGGCGATATTAATATTCTCAAGGATAGTTGACGTCGTCAACCGTTTCAGACTCCTGGATGATGAATAATAAACAGAGCGGTTGGGAATTTCAGAGCTCATTGGATGCATCTACTCAGGATTTTAATCTTGCATTGTTCGAGATGATCGCTGACATGAAGAAACATCAACCAACCTAGTACTTACTACTAATCTGTTCTGCTCTGAATGCTACGATGCCAAGCTAATCGATATTATGCTTGTTTTTTTCACCAACTCTTCACTGTCGTCGTGATAATTGGTCATATCTTCATTGTCGCAAAAGACCACTATGTCTGTCATGGTAACTCATTAACCCTGATATGGCATTCGTTTGCCCAATGCCGAGTGTACTGAGTAAACGTCTATACAGTTCCTTGTATGCTGCTCACCGCGAATTAGAGAAATTTGACTACACCCTCATGATAACCTTGTACTTGATTAACTAACCCTATGCAGCACAAAGGGTGACATATTCCCCTTTTAATAGTTGATTCATTAGCAGGTACGTGAAATCAGTTGCATTGCCCCTAGGACCGACGGTGGTAAAACCGATGAATTCGTGGCATTCGGAGGTTCGAACCCTCCCGCCACTTGTCAACTTCTACACTTGGCAGCCCTTTGTTGGGCGCGGCCCGCTTCCTCAAAAATGATGTACGCTTTCTCCTCATTAAGAAAGCAATTAAGAAGATAGAAGAAAGAAGATAAAAAGATAGGTCAGAGCTTATATGAATGTGGCGACAGAAACCATCAATTTGGTTAATTACTGCGGAAACACGAATGAGTTGATGTTTCACCCTATCCCCCCTACACACAGAACACAGTAGACAAAATGACTGATATTTGTCCAAATGCTCGAGTCCAAAACAAGTGACCAATATCCGGTAATCATTGCTTCTTCATGCCAAACCCCAGACAACCTTGATCAGTAATGTTGTTCAGAATCAACCACAAGTGAATGGACCTAACCAAAATTGAGCTATCGTTGGCTTATAGGTCTTAAGCAAAGGAGAGTCGTGGCTCCGATAACCGCGTACTCCAGTTGGCAGGGGCATAACCGCGGACAAACTGAATGAACCAATCGAAAAGAACTGTGCAAATGATGTAACATGTTAATTATGTCTTGTTTGGGATCCCTGAATGAAAGGGATATTTACTAAACGAACAGAATCAAAATGCAATGCAGACAAGGTTGTGAGGGTCGCACCACGTAAGCGCTATCCCAGTGTCCAGTAGCTTGGCCTATTTTTTTATTTTAGCCGCACATGAAACCAGATGAACAGCCTACGTGGGACTCAGTTTCAAACGAGAACGACCTCGGGAAAAATAGCAATTTGCACGGTAAGGTCCGTAATTGCTAACAGTTTCTTGGAGCTTAACAGGATGGCTGATACTGCGCTGAAAATGGGTTTCTTTGCCAATGGAAAGGGATTTTGCATGCCATCATTTTGATTCTGGGTATACAAACGCTGCAGACTGTTATCCGCACTTGCTGCGTTAAGGCTTATAGGATTCCCTTCTAGGCGTGCAAATTTCGGATCAGGTCACCGAAAATAATTTTTGGAGAAACAAAGATGACGTCAATGTTATACGAGGATTTCCTTTCTGCCCCTACCCCTTCCCCGTGTTCTTCATTTACTGGGTGATCAACCGGAAACACTACTCATTAACTATATTGCATTGAATTTTATGTAATCCTGTGTTGTAGACCAAACTGTACTCTTTGACCACTATTACCCTGAGGATTTTATCAACCCAACTGTGGTAAATTTCTGCACAAAAAGAGGTCAGATTTAAGGAAAGGGATACTGACCTTTTCTAGTAACCTGCTGTGTACGATAAAAGCAATTATTACCCTACTAGATAGAACTAGTCGAATCAATAACAGTAGTTAATTCGAATTTACAGTACTATCTAATTACTCGTTAGCGAAATAGAATCTTTTCTAAGTAGTTCAGCAGAAGCTGTATCGATTTTATTGGTGTCCACTTCCATTCATCTGGGCATCGCAGAATGGACTACATCAGTCAACGTACGGATTCTCAGTTTCTTTAAAATTGTCAAATTAATGATCAGTCGTACCGAAATCAACCAAGAATGATTGGTTGTAGGTTCACTGTCAAAAATGTTTAACCGCTTGAACTTTAATGAATCATGTCACCTCATAGCACTGAAAACATGATCGTTGTCTTTTGACCAAGGTTCCTGAACCGTCTCCGGCGTTTACGTCCTGTCGCATGTCAGATTTTAAGATCATTTCTAACAGAACTGTGCAGATAGGAAACAATTACGCTTTGTAATTATTTTGACAATCATCGCAGACTTCATTAATCTCAAATAGCAATGATAATTAGTATCAAACAACTAGAATGTTAGTGGTTAATAGAAGCCTTATATACCGTAGTTATCCTCCATCAATTTCTCTAGCCATTGGGCAATAGTACCTGGATATCAGAGAGAAGTAGGCTGAAATTACGGTAGACCTGTTTCACAAAAGGTTATCGATATAATCGGTTTCAAGGCCATCAAACTTCTGAACGTATACGCCGATAAGTGACCGGAAAACTTACTCGATCCCCGGAAAAACCGACGAACTCCAACAATTTTAGCACTCGTTTTGGCAATAGGGAAATCATCTGAAATCAACAAGACCATGTGAATTCGTTGTGAATGCACAGGACGAAGAAGACGAGGTTGTCTGAGTATGGCAGAAAACGTTTCTATGGGCATTCATGGGGACAGGTATGAGCATTTAATCAAAATGTCAACCTGTGAAATTGTGAACGCGTAATACAGTTTCTGCAGAAAGCCAACCATTTAGAATGGAAAATTTGTCAACCACTTTTCATGGGGTTCTGGTCGCTGAGTTAGATGCAAACTTTTGGCCACCAGTCGCGATGGCGTCATCAGTGCACCTTCTGCGATCAAACGTCAAGCTCACTGATCAGAAATCCCTGAAAACCAACAACGTAAGCTACAATTGATGTAAATTTTTCAATCCATTGTCAAAACCATAGAGAGAACATCTTTTCATCTTTTATGGTATGATTAAAGTACGATTGGAGTTGAAGGGACATGTCCCACGGCAAGTAAAGCTCACTAACCGGGTAGAATGACCAGCAACCTTGAAACTTGCAGTAGCACAGTTCAGCGTAGCAATCAGCCGGGCTACACCGGGATGTTGTCTTACACCAAAGTGACCAGCAAATCTGGGATTCCATCTTCTGATCTTTTCGGAGTGACAGGTGCCTTACTCACTCGATCACCGCTTGTGATTTAGGAAATCAATCGTTCATGTTTTGTTTGCTTTGCATACAAGATTGCGGTGTACGCGTGAACTTTTGGTAGAAAGCAATTTATACTGTATATATATATATATACATATATATATCACCAGAATCGAATTTGTGGCGTCAGGAGTGTGCATGGAAGCTGTTCGTGGAAGAGTCCACAGAAGAAGCAGAACTGTGATTCGTTGATAATTGTTTGTCAGTTTGGCAGAGCCAACCTTAGGAAGGAGGTCAGAATGGCCCAGAATATACATATGTATATATAGAAGCAACAAGTAGTATGTGGATGCGTGAACAAAATTTGCCGCGGGAGCACACGACGGGTTTCGCGGTTACTGTTACTCGTCAGGTATGCGTATCCGGTGAGACATACCAATTCGGTGTGTACAAGTAGAAGGATGCTTGGACAAGAGAGTACCGGGTACGCATACCTCACGAGGGACAGTAACCGCGAAACCGGTCGCATGCTCCCGGGCAAAGTTTCTTCATGCATCCAGATACTGCTCATCATATATATATATATATAACTGAGTGAGAGTAAGCTGACGTAAGCCCTTCTCCCTATTGGCATAAAATTCTATGTAAATTAAACCGGAACTAATCGGTTTGCTTGTATTCAACGCTTTAACTATATTGACAGATCACTAATTAATCATGAACTAACGGATGGCGCCGTGTAAATGACAAGCATATGCCTTTCGCCTCTCCAACAATATGATCTCGTTCAGTTCATAGTTTTCAAGAATGCAATAACAAAAACGTGGAAGTCAGCCCTTAGTTTGCAGGCACTCTGCACATGAAAGTGGGATGACCGGACTGATTGTAAAAGAAAGTGAGTCTATAAAACTAGTTTACATGCAGCTATGCAGGCAATAAAATGCAAAGTTTTCAGAATCTGCCCGACCACCGTATACCGAGATCACACAAGCGAAACTCGTTTAAAAGTCACTTGCCTTCACCCTGGCAGCAAAATGTGGTTGCAGTTTTAGTTTTTCTAAAGTGAAATTTAGCAAATTCCCAATGGAAAAGTCTCCCCAAAAACATCCAAATTCCTCCTTCTGTTTGCATATATGCGATGAGAATCGAGTTGTTTTTTTGTCGTTATCGACTAAAGCTTTGTGTGATACGCTGGAATTTTGTCTGCCCCGTATTCATAACTGCATTTCGACATTCCGGTTTAGAAAAACTACCCTAAGTTATGGTCATTTGGTAAGCCTAATTATTCGTACATTCTCTCTAAAAAAGTGGTATTTTATTCATGCCGCATTCTCATTCGTAGTACCTCGGGATATATCATGGTCGGCTAAAAATGCGTACCAAAACAAGTCATACTCAAATTGATTGTTCCAGTCAACAGCGTTTGTCATTGGGATCATCAGTGATAGCAAATTATTCTCGACCCTTTTATTGACCGTGAAAGCTAGATATTCGTCCGGTACACTTATATTTACGTACCAGTCTCCAAACGGCTTCTTTTGAATGGCACAATACTCACTTTTCTCTATAGCCACGATCGAGTTAGAGAAACAGTTGCACACAGATACTCAGTAAACTTCTTGTTTTTCATTATTCATTTCAAATCGTACCGGATTTGATTTGTAATCAATCACTCTGCTGGCCATTGTTTTGGACGACATGTGTTCGGGTTCTTCCACATGTTCATGATAGCCGGAACTTCGGTATGGGGACTGTTCCGTACCAAGTCGGCCCGCACAGAAGATCGGGTTTGTTTTCCCAGGTAAACTAATGTGCATCAGTTGGGTATATTTTTACTTGTAATTGCCAGCTTCTTTGTCAGGTCAATATTCGCTGCGTTACACGCCACGACCGACAATTTCAAAATTATTACCATGTTACTGACTTGTGCATTGTCGTGGAAAGCTTTCCATGAAATTGTAAACCCACAGCCGAGGCTGTGCAAAACCCAAGTTTGAGGGGACGTACAGCTGTGTGTGCCAGTCATCTCGCATTAGTCATTAGCTGAACTCCTCCATCCGTTCTGTCACGTCCAGACGGTCATCAGAAATGTCTAATGCAGCAAGCAGTGCTTTCCCGGGTACGGTCTAATCTAACTAGTGTCGATCTTATAATACAGTTAGCAACTTCCCATACGTCTTTTAACTGAGAAGCACTCGAAGACCTGTCAACGTGCTTCAGCTAGCGTGGTTTTCATTCTCACCGACCATTTTTCTCAAAATTCTTCACCTTGTTACGTATCATCTCATTTCCGAACGAATTCAACTTTAGAGAAGATAAAGCCTGACCAGAGAGTCGAACATATCGGAAAATTGCTCGTTCAGTGTCTGAAATTGCATTGGCTACACCAAATCAGATTGAAGAAATTACTAGTGGAACAATGAATAATACTATATTTCTGCTTATACTACTAACATTAATGAGGAAACTAAGATCACCACCGCTCAGTTTGGGGTAAAAGCAAGAGGCCGGTTGTGATACAGAATTTCTGAAAACCGGTTAGTTGCCGAATTTTTTATGGGAACCGAAAGTGAACAAGCAGAGCATTTGTCAGTTTAATTTAATTCAGTGAACATTTCTGTCTACCCGATAATGAAATCCTAGTACAACAAGCACAAGAGAAGCACTTCGTTCCCTATTTGCAACCACGTGGTATTTTAGGTTTATATTACTTACGCCCAAACACACAAACCCGGAGACGAAAGCTGGCAGTTGAACAGCCACATACCCGAAACGGAAATGTAAACTGTCAGTAGCAGTTACTGATTTTACTTATTTTAAGATTCATTTGTTTACTGTTCATCTGGTTTCACACAGAAATGTGATCGGTTGGCTGGAACTAAATAGTCGCATTTTAAAGACAATCTGGATCAGATCATATTACTTCGTCAACTGGCGACACGTGACGAACACTTACCAGTGACGAGTATGGTACCACATCCATAACGAATCACTAGATCACCAGTTAAACTAACTTTTAGAATTTGTAATGGGATACTGGAATTCTTCAGTGTGCTTAAGGTTTCCCGAAACAAGTTGTTTCTGCAGGTGTGACTTATAACACGTGAGTCACGTGAAGTGTGCATAATCACTTCGAACAATGAGATACACGGTCAAAGGATTTCACTGGCTAAAAAACATTACTGTGGTGTTTGGGTGTCGTATGCATGCATATTCATTGCAGTGATTCATAAAAATAGAGTAATATATGGGCGAGTTAATGAATCAGTGTAAAATGTTCCTTTACTCTTACCTCAAATCAATTCCAAGGAGGCGATAATTTCTCATGTATTCCTTGTTTGCTAGTCGCATTGTGCTTAAGAAATGCCTCTGACCGCTTTCGCTGTTGTAAAATTAATTTGTCATGGCTTTGCTTTGTGAGCACATCCATTCAACTTAAAACGTCACATTACTTGTTTTGTTTTCAAAAAAGAGTTCCATATGGTAAGAGCAATGACCAGTTTATTCGTGGGAATTGGGACTCGATTATTTCATCCAAAGTGACTGAAACGCGGGAGGAGATAAATATGCCGAACTGAACGCCTTCATGAATACTAACGATCAATTAGCCAGAGGCAATAATGAATGAGTCTAATCCCGTTGCATTTTTCATGCATCAGTTAAACAGACATCAATAGTCAAGCAATTGAGTACTTTGCACCAATCAAGACGGTTCTTAAGAAGCTACGCATGGGCCAGCGGAAAGATATGAATTCAATGCCTTCAGACTGTGTCACAATGACAGATCCATTCTTGATAAGTAAAGACAGATAAAAGGGACACTGTCAATGGCAGTCTGTTTTGGATGCCATACTCAATGATGCAAATTGCAAATGCGATCTCCGTCTCTACCATGGTTTGGATGAAGGGGCACAGTCAACGCTGTCCAAATTAGAATGACCTGGAGACGATTGCTAGCAATCTCTCACTATTTAGTACATACTGGTCACGACTTCGAATCGAATCAATCGTTCGCAATCACGTGCGGCGCATTTGTCATTAGAACCCAACACCCACTCAGATGTGCACACTTCACACTTCTGATGCTGTCCACAGAAAGTTGTGAAATCCTGAACTCCATTTTGATTTTCAGTAGTATGTTTCGCACACGGATGGATAAACTAAATTTACGCGCAAGCACACGACCGGTTTCGTGGTTATTACCGCTCTTCCGGTATGCGCACCCAGTACCTATCCAGCTATCTCCATACTGTGTGATTCTTAAATGGGCTTATCATCTATTCACGCTACTAACGATTCAAATGAGATTCTAATGATATTCTAAACTATTTGTTAGAAGTATCTGATTTATTAACTGTGCACCTCTCAGCCTATTTCGGCAGAAACGCACATCCCTGTGAAACCCGAAATTTGATAGTCAAACAATCTTCACCGTGACCTTGTAACACAGCCGGTAGAGTATAGGGGGTAAGAAATAATCCAGTTGAGCCACCGCGCGGATTCGAATCATGCCCTGGTTAACAACTTATCACATACGGGTTCTTTAACCATCGGGTGTACTATAAGTCCAATCTCATTCGGCAAAACTGTTGACTGACAAAAAAATTAACCACTGACAAATGGCTCGTCAAAAAGTCGTCAAATTTCCTCGATTTCATTATGATGTTCCACGAAAAAGAACTGCCGAAGATTGGCCGCTTGACTCCTATGAGTCAGCTGGAACGTAATGCATCAAAGACGATGCATTTTTGCACACGGACAGTACAGCACACTACTGTCATCATATATATATATATATATATGTATATATAAATCGCAAAAATCGCAATAGAGGCGCTGTCATTGAAATCAATGCGAACGACGAAAACAATGAGCGAAAGGAGGGAAAGAAAAATAGACGATATATAATGTTCACAGTACATACTTATTTTTCTATTCCCCATCTCCACATCACTGGTCATCCATCGGAATCTATGAGTTCTCTATGGGTTTCATACTACCCGGTTGCCCAAACGAATTCGAGGTTTGACTTAGAGAACCTTACCCCAAGCTTCTGACCAAATGGTCCAACCCACAATGCATTAGAATGATCAGAGAATGACAACCCAATGAGGACTGGTGACTACTTGTCCAACCCATTCGCCTTTCGGAGGGGTCTAGAAACCCTGAGTGCCCAGTACACCCCTTCACCAGGGGGCGCTGGTGAGCACACAGCTTTGTGCTCCGTGTGCCACCTGTGGTTGGTCTAAGATCAGGGTTTAACCAACTCCCCTGGACCGATTGTCAATTATCAGTCAGATATCAATGCTTACTCAACAACCCACTCTAGTTTGATTCACCAGCGAAAGACCCTATCAGTTGTAACCTCTGACCTTGGCGTGTTGTGATCGTTAATCTTTCATCAACAGTCGATGTGACAAAGTCAACGACCAGAAATCCATAAGAACCTGAGCTTTGAACAGCACAGATTTCCAGATACTCTGATGCACTGTGTGCATCACGAACAAGAATAAACATTGCTAATATGCACGGAGCCATAAAGACTGCTTTTGTTGCCACGATACTTGTGGGCACATTCTATTGCTATACCATGATTTGAAGACAGATTTTCGCGAAATTGAATGATATGTTATAAAGATAAACAGACGGTAATATTTGACGAATGAAGCAAATCTGCCCTTCGGTTTGTATAGGATTCATATAACCTAGCTTTATTACAAGAGCAACTTGCAATTCCGCTTCTGAAATCAATGTTTTCAAGAAAAAACTTAAACGAAACAAGTGACTAAAATCAGGCAAGAAGTCAGTTCAACGCTTGAACCAGCTGCCGATTCTGCTGGGCCTAAGGTTACATTGATAATAAATGAGAAATCTTTATACATATTAGAAAATAATTAGTGGTTACAGGTAGCCAATCAAGAGACGTTCAAGTTCTTCTAGCGGGGTTGTTCTTTACGCTGTGGGCGAATACTCATTCCCCGCGTAAGATTATGTTGATCAGATTAAATCTAGGGTTATTTTACAGTCTGTAAGAACTTGATTGATGAATAGCGGGAATCGAGCAAACCGAGACCAATTTCATCTAGTAGAAAGTATAACAAACCCTGGACAATAAAGAGTGACCCAAGGTATGCGTGCACAAACACATTCAACTTGGTGTTTGCTATGTCCGGGCTTATGGTGAATGACGTGAATCCTTTCGAGATCGTTATGTGAGTAAGCTTTGCTGACTTCCTAAGAAGCAATATATTCTTATCATCACCCCACACGATGCAGATCAAGTGAATTCTTTACTGGCCATTTATAGATTATCTGACATGTAACTATTTGACAACGCAGCATGAAATAAGAAATACAATTCTGATTGTAAAGTTCAAATTTGCAAGCAAAGCGAACTGCTTGTCTGATTTAGCCGGTCACGGCAATACAGACAAGCAAACGCTCGCATACACGAACATTTGTCACAAATATGCGGAAACACATTCACAGAGGAAACGTTAGTCTTGACTATTCAGCTGTATGCGAGGGGATTTTCAGGCGACCGACTTAATTAAGATTTGACCTGATCCGTGTTTCTGCTCGACTAATAGCCTGCGAGAGAACCGACGTCCGGGCTAAGCTACGGACAAGATTTCTCCACAAAAACTTCCCACATCGATCGTTTCGTTTGTCATGTGCTCACTGTATCCAAGCGTAACATCAATCACTAGAAGCAAACTTGTTTCCAATATGATCTCAACTGCCATAGATTGCTATCAAAAATGAACTTTTTACAAATACCAGTATTTTATTCACAAAATTCTCAATGCGTTTCTCCGGTTTTATTTCTTATCCATTTGTATTTTTCACATTAATCAAATTTAATGTGCGAAAGTTGTCCGACATTCTATAAACATTGGAAATCCATTCTAGTTTACCCCTCATCGGTTCATTGAGATATCCGTAGAGAATGAATAATTGATAAGCATCTGATAGCCCCGGTCAAAGTTGATTGATCGAAAAGAGCTCATTTCGTCTATTGTTTGCTCAACGGATGTGCCCCCGAATTATCCACAAGTGTTTGAGAAAAAGTGTGATAATGTTGGTAAAGAAATTTTGCCCGTCATTTTGCTTCGAATAACCGATAAAGGTAGCAAATATCAATCTCAAACTGACTCAACAATAATCAGGACCAAGAAAAAAATTTATCCAGGATTGTAACACTCATTCGACACATGTGTGAAATTACCACGCTAAACTATTTTTCTCTCACTTTCCAATTTAACCAACGTGTTTCGTGGCCATTGGGATTAAATTTCAGTCTTCGTGTCTCTCGTTCTTGGTGATGCTTGTACGCCGTACTGCCTCATCTGCGTTATCATTGCTTGGCTTATTTGTGTAATGTTACTTAGAACTGTATGTCCACTGCAGTCCGGGCACAATGACAAACGACTTCCACACTTTTGTCATTCAAATAACCCGTCTATTTTGTTTTTCTGTTGACGTCATGCGTGCCACTCTGTCTCGTGCTGCTTATTTCTGCATCTTACGTAAGATGCGCAATTTATTCGCACAACCAATGGCCTAAGTTTCCAATCTGCGACCCAGATAGCCCTTAAAACATTCATGTTTATCCCGGTTCAACGGAGCCCCGTCGAATTTGTGCATGCCGATGCAACTGTGACTGAGCCGCAAGTTTCATTTGTCGAGTCTGAGTGAGAAAAGCAGGCAAAATCGGCGTTTGTGTATCTTTGCCCTAGGAAAAGAGAATAGGGGTCTTTGTTTCACTCCAGTTTCAAACCCCTCTTTTGGCTCATCCTGCAGATGAGTGTCACTCTGACTTTCAAATTCACTCCTAGTCCACGTCACATCCGTTTGACTAATTGGGTTTCGCGGACGTGCGATCATTCCAGCAGGGGCTGTGTCAAGCGTCCCATTTTCATTCCTCCAGCTGGTTAATCTTACCCGGCAATGAGAACAGATTTCCCTAGTGTCCCGTATCGCTCCATGTATGTCCTCTTTTATCTTTTATGCGAAAGTGATATCGATTTCCTTTTCGTTTTCTTTTACTTCCGTTATGAATGGAACAAGGAAATCCATCGTTCTCCGATAGAGGTGTCGGCCCAGAAGGTGAGTTATGTTGTTTACGTTTGAAGTGTTCGTTCGCTGAAGGACACGCAGATTATTTGCTCATTCTGATTGACCTAAAAATCGAGTGCACAAGCCACGATTTCCTCATAGCGTGCACAGCTATTCAGGTACAAAATGGTTACGAAAACTATAAACTTGACTAACTGAAGTCTACTCTTACAATGAGTAACTCATTGACCCTACGCATCTGTATAAATTTCCATCAATGCAAAATCCGGCCAAGAAAACAATGACAATAAAGAAATTCCTTGACCGAGGATTCAGCTTGAGGGACCTTCCATATCGACAATGTTTTCATGGTTGATCGGAAGAGATCAGTTAGTAGCGAACTCAAATAGATTGGCCCATTGGGCCAAAAACCTCTGAGCAATGGCCAAACAGACATGTGATGCGTGTCACGCCAAGAGGTGAAAGATTTTTAGGACGTCAAATCTGTTCAACAATGGGCACAGAGATGAATTCCTGTGACCCGTTCTCCTTTAGCAGACTGATTTAATAAGAACCATAGAAAATCCGTGATCTCATACAAACACTATTGAAGGTTGTCCAACTTCTTTTCTCCTCATTATAGACTGCGCTCCAAAACACATTTTATGGTTCACACGGCGGGATTAAACATTGGAAAGTGGTCCATAGGTAGTTGATTGTTCCACTTTAACTCACCATGTTAAATGCACCCACACCAAGGCGAACTCCACTCTCGAAGGTGGATTTACTCAGCCCGTCACTCCATTCTCTGTGCTTCAGTATGCGCCAACAAATGCTGTGGAATGACACAAAATGCGATCATGAGGTAAACGAATACGACAACGCAAATAACGTTTGAAATCTCTTAGATTCTAGTGGAAAGAATATTTTAAACATGGATGTTATTAGTAGCTCGACGTGTTGATTTCCAACTAGTATCTCGTGGCAGATCCTGATCAAATAAGGTAGATTAGAGGGTAGGGAGCAGTGAAATAATGGTGACCTGGACAACCAATGTTGTGATCAAAATCGTCATAAAACCTAAAACAATGGTCAGTTTATCAACCCGCCGATTGGTCACTTGGTGTAATCGGTTAGCTCGCCGTTTGGAGCCGTGAAATGCACCTACTGTGTAGTTGTTTCCTTCGGTTTGTTAAAAAAAATCACCACTCGTTCATATCCATCACACCGAAATTCCAACTTGGACCAAAGGGCAAACGGATACGAATGGGGAAAATCAGCCATGAGCTGATTCATATTGGTCCTAAACGAATAATCAAGTGTCAGCGATAGCTTGGTGTAATATACTTCAGACAATGGCATTTTACATGCTATCCACCGGCGCCCCAACAAACGTCAGCTTCCATCAGTGGTATATAGATATATGTACATTTATAAATACAAATGTATATATATATATATGTATATTATTTGAGTGCTTCCTCCAAATATCGAAGAAACTTCGCAGTGTAGAGAACTAGAACAAACATAAATGTATCACAAAGTAACGCTGTTCTCGAACCCATTCGTTAGCTTTCCATTTGTTTGAACCTTCATATAGTGTGATCAGATCATCAGTTTGCAGAATGTCGCAAAATTATCAAAATGTTTTGCCCATATTGAGTAGCTTAAACCAAACAGCAGTACCAAATAATGCTCACAATTACATTATTAATTACTCCATAAGATAAATCGAAAAGAAATTTTATCGTATTGCCGGATATTCCATCCTTCGTGAAAGCAAAACAGCTTTCGTTTGCATCCCCAATGAATTTGCAAACTGAGATGAAGAACGATAACGAAAGTAATTGCCAACGTTTGATTATTGGAAATATTGATTTAAATGTTACATTTTTTAAAACAATAGGCAAAACATTCTTTGCAGGCTATCTGTGATATTGTACCTATTGCCAATGCAGGGCACAACGATCGTAACGAGCAGGGAAGAAAATTGCCATTTCGTAGTTATAGTCGATTAGTTGGCACCTCATTATAAGCTGTTCAAAACTGAAGTCTCGGATTTCGCTCTAAACGAACTCTGCTCATGAATGCTGGTAGATATCTGGTGGCATGAATGCAATTTTGGTGGGGTCCCCAAATTCATATCTTGTGCACTCGGACGATTTTACTAATAATTCGTAACACGGTATCCACATCCAAGTTGCCATGAGAAACGACGGTAGCAGGTTACAACTGTTTTGTCCGTGTTTGGGATCGTCATGCCGTATTGATGTTCGATCAGTCGTTCAGAATCAGACAGGCCAGCTTAAGGGCTAAGACGTTCGACTCACGATCGCTCGTTTCTTCATTACGCCCCAGATCTGGAGCGATACTTTTACACTGTTCACCATTCCTAACAAGGATGAAACAGCTGTACAGAGTGCTTCCATGATTATCATTGATTATCACTGACAAAATGGATGTTAACACTGTGTGACAAACCATTGAAAAAACCAAATCAAATCTCGTACTCGTGAAAACTGGAAAGTTGTTGAAAACATGGGCGATTTGCATAAATCCCAGGGTGGTCACAAAATGTGGCGCACTCATTACATTTCCGATTCGTTGAGAAACAGAAGCGGCATATGATTTTCAAACAATATCTGGTAAAAATAATTGATCTTTCATGTGGTGAGACTGTCATGCACACACAACACACGTACATGGCAAACGACTGATTTTTTTTCAAGAGTAGCAATTGCTCTTGACAGACCCAATAAGGTCAACCAGATTAGTACAATTAGTGATAATAGCAATATTAATCCATAATATTGTTCTAAATGACAATCTGGACGTCCGTTTATTCACTACTCTTATTTGACTGAAGTACTCGGTCCGGAGAAAAATATGGAGTCGCGGGATTCTGAGATGTCATTCTAGCGGACTGATTGTGAACTATAGTCCTTCTGGAAAAAACGCACTAAGACCGATAAGCACAATGTTCTTGTTTCGAGTAAGAAATTTGTCCAATAAATATATAAACATTAGGGTGTTTAATTGAATTTCGAAAAAGATGGTTTTTTTAAAACCACAGCACGCATTAAAAATGAAGAAAACTAATGCCCAGTCCCAAGCAGATGCTCCTAATAGTGACATGCTTGGTTTTTGACAGCAAGCTGAAGTTTTTCACGTCTATGCATGCCAGGTACCGTGCATTTTCTGGTCTGATTTTGGTCTCGCCCCTATTGGGATACGAGACAAATCACGAATGTCAGCTAACGGATCGTAAAAGTTGTCGGCACGTTGCAGATGCCATTCTGTATAGAGAGTAACGAATCTAGACATCGTCTTTGCAACAGAGGCGACCGAATTCTATTTACCAACCCTAGACTTTATCGTTTCTCAACAAACAGAGAACAGTTATAAAAGTGAAACAAATTGAAATTTTAACTGGATTACCAAAACATCCGATGAGATAATCTCCTTCCGTTTTGTTCTCAGTGTGTTTCGCATGAGGACTGATGAACATTTCCCTGGAAGCACACGACCAATTTTAAGGTTATTTATGCTGGTCCATCCGAACGGGAAACATACTTCTGAGAAAAAAACAATAATTTTGGATCTTGTGTCTCCTTTCTGAATGTAAGTCTTGACTGACCGACGGAAATCCTCCGGCGAATCACCATGTGATTTTCAAATGGACTTTTCGTCCATTCATACTCCCAATGATTCAAATGATATTCGTTTCTTTTTCTTCGTAAACCAGCAAATTCCATTTAAGAGTCAAAATATTTCCACAATGTTCAGGTGGATCTTAATTACCTCACTGAAATTGGCAAGTAGCATTTTGCTTAGTTCTGGAAGTTCTAAGCTTTTATTGTTCAATCTTATGCACCTTTAACGATGATAATCCGCGCCGACGTATTTGTTTCCTTGATCTATTTTCACCTTTCAAACAAGGCCGATTTGGTTTAGAACGGAGACAGGATATTAATTTCGCAAACCACACGTTTTTATGCACAAAAAGCCTGTGGGCGACAAGTGCTATGTTCTATAATTGACGGTCATGTCATTTCATCTGCGAGTTGTCGCTGTTCAATATTCAACAGCACATACTTCCTCCTGTACTCGACTCTCCGCTGGATCTCGGACAAACGTTATGACCGGGGATTTGAAATTCTGGGTATCCTCTATCCAATTGCGCAGAGTAGATAAGAAATAATAATACGGAGAGACGTTAACATTTTGTGTTACTCTTTTCGACCGCTTACACAAAACAATCTGTAAAATATTCTAATATTTAGTTATTACTTTTGGGGACCAGGGAGTCTTGATTCAGTAACTGTAATAGCCTCAAGGCCAGTTTTTGCTCCCTCCACAGGTAACTATTGTTGTCCTAAGAAGAAAACATTTATAAGCAACCAACATAATTCAGTCCGCAGTATAGGTCAGATATTAAATAGCACTGGATCAAATTGTATGTTTTTTTTTCTTAAAATCATCTTTCTCTCTGCCTTTTGCTTTGGAACATCGCATTGCTTAAGGTTTGTACCCAGTATTGTGATCAGTGAAGCTTGCACACCAACTGGTGGACAGTAGTAAACCCTGACGCGGAACCCTGCATACATGAAAAATGACTCAGGAGGGCTTTGGTTCTCGAACCAACCGTTCCTGACGCAGGATCATCAAATCGAATGCTCACAGCCTCTGCAATTTGAGCGTCAGCCTTATATTTCATATCCCAGCTCACATTTGTCATTATTTACTCTGATGCAATGGTAGGATTTTGACTAATCGACGAAGGACTCGCTTGTCACTTGGTGTTCATCTTGGTTTATTCTGCTGAACTATTTGAACAATAACCTACTTATTCTATGACATTAACTTTCAGTTTTATTTAAAGTGAATGTGTTCACTCCATTATGCTCGTTTATATCTTACTGGTTGACATGGTTTATACACGTGACAACATTGTTTCTTGGGCAGAGGAGGGGGATTTTGGATACACCATGATCAATAACTTGTCCATTGCGGAATAAAACAAGAAAAAAGTAATAGTCTCGTGTGTAAGGTTTGGGAGTGCACGGATCGATGGTTCACGTTGAATTTCGTCTCCTGAGGGTTTCTCACTAACCGGATCAATAAATTATGAATTGAATGGAAAGACCAGGTTTAACAAGAAAGTTCAGTAGAGCACAAGTATTCTGCATTTGCTTATTCGCTCTAAACCGAACATGTGAATGTCATGCTGTTTCATTCCGCTATTTGCAACTAGGCTAATGTCATGCAGTTAAGCTTTCGTGATCCGCCCATGTTAAATCCCGCAACGTAAGTGATCGGAAGCGAAATCAAATATCCGCAAGCAAAACAGTTGAACATCCCACTCGTTGATCCCATGTAATGGTGGTCTGCTTGGATCAAATATCCATTTCCAACAGACTAAATGTCATTTTCCTATCACCATCAACACCCACCCAACCCCTTGGCTTGTGTTTTCGCAATATCTTCAAGCCTAACTGGAACAGGATCATCGTCTTCAAATAATCTGGCAAAAAGACTAAACAAACAAACTTCGTATTGCTAATTTGTTTTATTCGGCCAAGAATAGGATGAAAATAAAATCTGATATGCTCATCAAAGGAATGTGTCAAAATTAAAGCATTGTTACCGCTTAACTTTAAAACCGCCTACCGTCTAGCGTATATTCAGTCCTTGCTGTGATTAAAGAGCGTTTCTGATTTTAGGGCTGCGCGCTCAGTTTGCCCTATTTCGAGTTTTCCCCCGCTCACTCTCCTCGATTTATTCTGTAACCGACCGGAATGACTACAAGCCAACGGGACAAACTTGAGACTGCTAGAATTCCGCTAATATCCTGCTCAAATGGATCATAGGTTCATCATGACCTGGGGTATGGCGAACAAGTGCCAAATTTTTGTTTGTTTGAAATTGAATTTTAAATCCCTTGGTGCGAAAAGTCTTAGATAATAAACCGGGAATATGGAACACTGAAATGAAGACCCTCCTTTCTTGCACTGAGATACAATGACATAAACCGTGGAAAATTGTTCCAGATAGGATAGTTTAGACGTAGCCGTGGAGGCTGAAAGGCTGTTTAATCCCAGCGATAAACTCCAAATCTTGTGGACAATATAGAGTTACGGTTACAGTTTTTGGAACACAAACTTTTACCAATGTGCCCCGGTCCTGGTTGCTACGACACAACAGAAGACGAACGGGAAATAATAGAAGACCGACTGGAAAATGATAAGTTAAAGACTCACGTAGACGAGGAATGGTTTCTAATGTAAGAACGCCTTTGAGTGCCGCATTGAGCCAAGTCAACTGGTGCCTCTAAAGGTAGCTTGGGGAAGGATATCACGTGAACCGTAAGCTTTGGAGATACATCAAGGTGTTTGCGTAAAGGATCCAGTCTACAAAGTACTAACTCAAACCCCTCAGATGGAACCCCAGGCCAGGGATAATTATATAAATGAGCTCTTTTGAAGTTAGAAGAGCAGAAAACAGCCTGAAAATGGCTGACCGTGCTGTACCCAAAAGTAGAGATATTGCAAAAATAAGCGGGAGGTTAAAAATGTGTCGTTGCAACATAGAAAACTAACAAATTCGGAGTGGAAATCCGTGGGCAGATGAATAGGCATTAACAGTACAATGAAATTTCCAACGACAGGCCACGCAGCTTGTAAGATTATGGCGTGCTGGCCGACTCTCGGTTGACATCTGATGATAGCCGTGAACTACGTTTAATCATCTACTCACCTCTAGGAATCTCGACGAAATTCGGGGTCAAAAATGCCCAAATTTCGTTTTAGCCTAGAGATATGAAGCACAAATAACTTGATTAACAGACTGTATTACAGATTGCGTCGAGCTTGAAAACTGGAGTTTCATTGCATCTGGAACATAAGTTTGTAGTTAATTTCACACCTAGGGATGTAGTGTGGCTGGACCCTGTTGGTAATGAGGAGTAAAGGTCTAGTTCTAGAAGCTGTTGATCCCTCGGCAACTCAGATCCATTCATGGTTCAATACATGATGTGCCGGGCTCGGATGAGGAGTATCGGTCATTGTGTGCAGTTGCTTGTCAAAGACAAACACGTAGATAGAATACACCACGGTAAACGTGGTAGTTTCGTTGCTTAACAGATTTTCCGCATCGCTGAGTAGTGAATATGACCTGTATTAGATATACTGCATCATTGTTTGGTGCCGTTCGTTAATTTGACTTGTAGAATACATGGTGTACTAAAGTACCGTTGACCTCGATGCTGTTCTGTAAAGCCTGTGGGAAGAAAAGTCATTCAGTACTGGGATGCATCAGCTTACGAGAAAGAAAGAAAACTTGGTGGCATTTCATTTTCGTGCATATGCATACGTTGGACGATGCACCGATGCACAAGCGCTGACTTTATTTCGCAATGCCTGTCGCTTTGTTTGCACTCAATTTTCACTGAAGTTTTCTAACACACGAACTTGCAGGGATGTACTTTAGTTTCGGTATGTGCCTCAAAGTAGCGTATACTCAGAAGCAAAGTGATCAAGGGACAGTGAAACATACACAATGCCAGGTTAAAGAACCATACATTGACGAAAGATTTCGAATGTAAGAAAGTCACGGACTGTGACATTTAAACGTTACACTTACTACATACCATGTTCGCATCCCAGAATCAAGTAGACTTCACAACCCGACAGTTCAGCCGAATTCACATGAGTCAGTGCACCAGGTATGGGTTTTCCTACCTTTCGCCATGTCATCAATGTCTATTTCAAAGTGTGCCGTACAACCAAGCAAAGCATCCCCTTGGCACGAGCAACACTTGATTCAATCATCCAAACCAGTAGAGACTATACTTGTTCTAAAGAATGAAACATGGCCTAATAATTCATGTCCATCGTTTGCCCTACATGCTGCATTTTAGCAATACAATTCGCATTTCTCCTTACGTAACGGTCATGTTTCTTAGCTCGAAGGATTTAGTAGGTGCTGTGTATAGTCGACCGGCAGGTATCCGACCGAAAAATCAGAGGATTCAAATTCGTGGATCCCAATCTAATTTTTTGTAGATATGCACAAAAATAATTTTCGTAAGCCCTGCATATTTGCAATAAAACTGCTCTACTTGCCACGCGCTCGTGTATTCGCGTAACCATGCGATTTCTGGTGTTGCTGTCAGGAGACAAAGTAAAGGTGGATGCAGGCGGATAATGGCGACCAATTTGAAAACGTCAATGGGTGGAGGAATTGTGGTAGTTTCTATTTCACCGCTAACCGGTTTATATTGGCGCATTTTCTCTCGGCGGTCTAATTACCTGGTCACGGGATCGGTGAGTAGTTGTAAAATTGGAACGCGATCTTTCTGCCTTTTGATCAGTGGAAACGATTGTGGTTGAAAAATCGATAAATAGCATTCCGCATAGATGACGATTGCAGTAAGATTACCAAGGGAATTGCCTGTTACAAAACCTTCGTCAAAAACACTGGAAATGAATTGGTGCTCAAAATCTCCCACTTCTCGTTTTATTCAACCGTACGTACGTAGTCTCTCCCTAACCAACTTGTACTAGCAGGTTCTCCAAGGAAAATATTTATTACGCACTCTCACGGGTGTCTCTCAGAAAAGCATGATGTCTGAGCGAAGATGGTCCAAGTTTACATTCAGGTGCGATTTTCGTTACGTTATTTGTTTGCGGAAATCGGTGGAAACGTGAATTGCACTGCTCCCCGGGAAAAAACTTAAAATGTCGCTTTACAAGACTCCTGCAACTAACGAAGTGAAAATCAATGAACGGATGAACTGCGACACAATCTATTCTGCTTTTGTATGCGTTATTTCTGTCCAACCTATGAGGGTTAAAGCAAATAGACTTTATCCAGTACCAGGCAGTGCTCTGGAATTCCAAAACAAAGAATACAGATTTTGAGTGCTAAACGCAGTAAGATGTTAAATTTTGCATTTCAAACCTTACTGAAATTCTCGTGTAGAATAGTCTTAATCACGCTCGTTAGACGGCTTACGTTCATCCAGAATAATACCAGGTGGCAAAGAAAACCTTTTTTTAGTGATTCCTAGTCACTTAACTACATCACATTCAATATGACTGCTATCAACTGGGATAAGGTATAGGCATGGCCACACACCTAGGCGTATGTCCGATAGGATCCGCGGTGCATCATCCGCCCTGGCTGAACACTGGAGCATTCAAGACAATTATCAGTATAATGTGCTCACCCATTGTTCACCCGATGAATATGACAAGTTTTATGCCCCCTATAGAACGTTTCGAGTAGGCACGCAACGGTTCTCAAGTATCCGGTCCTCTCAACTGTGGACATTGTGTGCATTCGGTTGTACGATCCTCCCATGTGCGATCAGGCATAATTTGTTCAAGCACTGAGACTCCCATAGCCTAATGCCCACCTACCCAATTAGGCTAGTGACTTCCAGTTATCCGATCCATTGTTGGGCCTAGATCATGTTTTTGCCTTTTATTTTCTTCCCTTTTATGGACCCGTTCACTTCGTTTATCCCAATTTGATACCAATCAGTTTCAGTGTGACTCAGTGAAATGATCGTGGATCCCTGAAAACAAGCTTGTTCGCTCCGTGAGGGCCGTTCTCGGTGTATTTTGCGTTGGGCTATCTCCACAGTGAAAGCAAACCGAAGACCTGATCTCTTTCATCTATTCTACAATCTTTACACAGCAATGGGCCCCGTCATCTCATTTAGATCGGCATTCGTTTTTTGGTAGTGAAACATTCAAGACGATGGATACTCATAGTAGCGGCTTTATTGGAAGCTCCCTGTTTTTCTCTGGGGAAGTTTATGATTTTGATTAGGCTGATTGTGGAAAAGTTCCTTGCTGTTTTACTCGGTAACAATCAGTGTGAACGTGAAAATTCTGACTCCAAGCAGGACGACTAGAATCAGTAAACGAGAAGACCACGTGATACACAATGTTACCCGAAGATGGTACAATAAAGAACTTCAGGGTATGAGATCTGCGAGTTGAAAATGAGGTTGCTTCTCTTAGACGTTTTATGAAAATCTATTCATCATGGTATTAGTTTTTTGGGAGTAAACTGTTGCCAACAATCTAACTTGTCCGCTCGATCCAATCCGTTGTTCATGTAAAACGAATTGTCGGTATTGCGGATTCAAAAGTTGGAACTTTTCGTTTCTACTAGCTTCCTTTGTAATATAGCTTCCAGATACTACTGGGTTTTTGAAAGTGATAGTATCATTATTATGCAAAATAAAAAGTGCAGCTGTCTGCGCTGGAGCGGAATGCAGCGCAGTGACACCAGAGTCACAGAACGGAGAATAAACGCACGGCCTGTGAAAGACTAAACCATGCGAGATGAGAAAAAGGCATCAAAATTTAAAAAAGAGCACAATTAAAAGTGAACTTCCATCTGCACTATTCCATTATGGGGTAAATGTTTTTGGAAATTTACAGATGGACGGTGGAGAGTGGTTTTCTATTGCATGGCTAACTGTACAAGCAAGGGATACAGACTAGCAATGACCTTGAAAATTGATATCGGGAAGTCAGGTGTAGTAATGAGCCACCTTCCGTTCTATCAACCCGCTAATCGATGATTCTAAAATGCAAACTCCGGATTCGGGTGTAACGGAAGCCCAATTCACTTGGCCAAAGACGAGTAACTTATAAGATGCAACATTTACTGGCTTACAAGAAACTAGGACACATGGATGACTTGATGCATTATCCTCAAGATTTTACGAATAGTCGTTCTCCCTGAGAACCAAAATGCCGTTAATATTCTTCTCTGTAAACAAACACGCTTTTTCTAATGCAAAAACAAAACGGCGCACTTTAGGGAGACATCTTTCGTCAATTCCTTGACTGTATTTTAACTAATCCATTTTTTATCAACATGGATCCAAATTTCAACCAACGTAGTTAAACTTATTTTCGTGGGCTTTACTAACAAAACTGACGGCCTGTTAAAATTTTTGGCAAAATCACCGATTGATGTGGTATGAAATTATCACTTTTAACGTCAAGAGTACTTAGAAATGCGCTTCGCTATTTCGAAGCCATTAGGAAATGGTAATTTAGGTCCAGTGCTCAAGAAGTCTTTGACATCAGTGTTGCGGGGTAGGAACTAACCACAGATTTTGTCAACTTTTCATCGTTCAACCCAGTCAGTGCTGGCAATAATTCTGATTGAATGAGGCCCAGTTAGTCCGTAGCACGGACATTGTAGACGACGAAATTACAATGGTGATTAGAACGTATTTTATTTGGAAAATTCCATAACGGCCAAACACTTGTTGTTGTTTTGTCATTTCAGTAGGCATGTTGCCCTAAAATAGCACATTCTGTTCACAAAGCTTTTTATCTAACACGGATCAAAGTCTAAGAATTAACATATGATCGTCCTGATTATATTAAACAGGTTATCATGTATATGGGAATATGCATTTTTCAAAAGTACGGGGTTACATTTCTCTGTACGACTTTCCATATGCCACTACTTATTATATTTGCTGATCCATCTACCTGTAATTGCAACTTAAGTCACAAGGATAGGTCATTTGCAGAAATGATTACGTAACGGTATATTTTACGCTCCTTATTTGAGGGTAATTTTTTGGCCTTTCCTGTGAAGCTAACTACTGTACGGACTATTGCAAACCTCTTCTCATCCCGTTATCTGGCACTTCTATTTTCTTTTATGGTTTTGCTGAACACGCAGGTGACTGACTTCCCAATTGTCTTTCCGCATGTATGACTCTTTTGGTACATGAAGCAGTTAACTGATAGAATATCGAAAAATTCTCCTTGGTCTTCATGAAAATATGCCACCATCATTCCAAAACTTGAGTTCTGCAGTGTTACAGGGATCACTATTGAGAAATGGATGCCAAAGACCCCTAATTCTAAACCACCTCTTGTCAGTGGGCAGTTGTAAGTTTTGATCAAGAAATCTTAGATTATACCAGGAGCATGTATTTCTCGGTTGGAGTCAATGACAATGCGCACCATCCATGTGGAACCAATGAAAAGGTTTCCACCACAGAAACCGCATGCATCACGTATCTAGCATTGACCTTAATTGATCCCGATGGATTCAGCTGCTCAGAGTATGGTGAGAAAGTGAACCGGGTTGGTCAGTCGTCAAACACGGCGTTCGACAAATGAGTAGGCGTCGTGGGAGGCATCATACAAACGTAACGCCGCGGTAATAGAGTGCGTTCTTCTTACTTGCAACGTAGGATTTTACGCATTAACTCAAATTCAATCGCATATGGCTGCTAATTAGAGGAATTCTTTCCGAGTAATATTTTTGTCAGTTGTACACAAAAAATGCGTGACACAAAAGAACAGATCTTAACTTTGGTAAGTATAATGCCCAA
This sequence comes from Fasciolopsis buskii, assembly GCA_008360955.1. Classification (NCBI taxonomy): domain Eukaryota; kingdom Metazoa; phylum Platyhelminthes; class Trematoda; order Plagiorchiida; family Fasciolidae; genus Fasciolopsis; species Fasciolopsis buskii. The sequence goes on from LUCM01001584.1 coordinate 81,489, forward strand.
AACAGGACTCACCGATAACATTTATAGCATTGCCTGATCTTTAACGAGGAACGAATCAGAGTTGTGAGTTTCTCATCTTGAAGCATACTGAGGAAAGCCAACTGCAACAGACCTTCCGCGTAGCACAACTCAGCGTGGGCCTGCTCTATACCGTTGAAGAAAGAGATGAACAGACAGAGGAAAGTGACACCACTCGTGAAAACGATGCGGACTTGGTGAATAGCAGTCCTAGATCATATATCACCTTTCAACTAGTGGCTTTTTTGTGGACATAGGTCTCCTTATGCATAAAGTTATAAACAGTTGGAATGTGGAGATCTTCATAGAACGTCTAACAGCAATAAAGGCTATGAACATAATCCTGAGACTCTAGTCACTTGATGAAGTCTGGTGTATAAATGGTCTCTAAAGAAAGACGTTGTGCCATCCTGGAATGCACGCTGATGAACGTGGAAGCATCGAAAGCACTCCATTAACAGAATTTCGGATAGCTATCTTCCTATCTAATCAAGCTGTGAAAAATTTCGAGGGAAGCATGCACAATGAACACTCATGAAAAGTCATCGGTTTCAATTTCTATTAGAAAGCAAATGTTCTGAAATCAAGGTAGCTACAAGCGGTTAGTCTTTGTTAGGTTTTAGGTGTTCTGTTTGCAAGGCTATACAAATTCAGTCATCGTAATGTAAGTGATGTTCCGAACAAGATGAAAATCTCCATAAATTTTCCACTTCCGATTTTCCATCGCAACTGTGCTACGACTTAATGAAGCGCGAATTCCTTGATATAACCGGAATAACGAAAACAATGCAGTCAGCTTTCAGTACAATGTTTCACTTTATTACCAGTACAAATCAATTTAAGTTTGCATTCGTCTTACGAAAGTTGTAAATCGCAGAGCAACCAGCCGTGGGAATTTGGTACTACCTAGCTTGAACACAACGCCAAGGGAAAGCCCATCAACTTATTTCTTTGTCTTTTTGTCTTTGTTGTTACTTGGACATGGTGTACTTTTCTGCGCGGTCTGAGCAAATTGGACTCAGCGTCTTACACAGATGACTCAGTGGACGGTTCACGTGATCAGTTCAAAGCTATCCTGTCAATGGACGACTAACGTCTGCCAGTAAAGCGTGACAGCATTGTGCGGCACAGTTGCAATCTTTGGCAGTTCGTTTGCGGTACGCGCTGCCGTGCACGTTTTGAGACGAAGGCCCGTGTGAGCCCATAACAGTGAGAAATTCAATGCAGTTAATAAATGGGGCGAACGTAGGAGAAACGTTTTACAGGCCAGTGCAATTCAGAAAACAGGAGTATCCGTCAAAATACTGAAGGTAGATGACAAAAGTATTGGTTTTACTTCTCAGTAGTAGTTTTTCATATAGATGGATGGGCGAAATTTCCCCGGAAGCACACGACCGGTTTCGTGGCTACTGCTGCTCTTCACGTATGCGTACCCGGTATTCTTGTGCCTAATCAACTAAAATCCTCCGACGAATCACCATATGATTCTTAAATGGACTCATCATCCATTCACGTTCCTAAAGATTTAAATAAAATTCTAGTAAGAATCTGTAAGAATCTCTAAATCGAACGACTAATCTTCCAAAATGAGAACTCATACCACGATCAGTCGAATTCCCTTCCCGGAAAGCTGATAGAATAAGATTTATTCCAAGACCTTCGGATTTGAACCCCACTCTAATCGTGAAGCTGACTGAAAAAAAAGTTAATGCTGACGGGATACTTGCAAAGGTTTCCAAGTTTGAGTACACGCTTTTAGATGTTGACTTGCAGACAGGCAATGTCTCAATAAGTCCCGGGACCATTATTTCTGTCGACAGCACTAGTACACCATTTTTGATCTGCACAACGGCTACGTTCGTACAACATATTACTAATCAGCCCAACTGGCGTAATGGCTAGGATTTTCAACTCGTAATCGTTCAGTTGGGATTCGCGCCCCAGTTCCGGCGCAATAGATATGCACTACTGATGATTTTTGACGGTTGTATAGTGCTTTCAGTGTTTTCCGCTGTAATCTGGATGTTATCACCTGAAAACTACAACCACTGTTTTTTTTGCTGGGATTCTCATACGCTGCTTAGGGAAATGTGCCGTCTAAGTTGACTTAGAAATCGTGCGATTTAAGAGAGCTTGTTTCTGGCTTTATGATTATCCATGTACAAAGAAGGATATCCTGAGTCTTCAACAGATTGGCAGCAAAAGTTCATATTACCACCAAATGCAAAGAACTTATTTGAAATTCCACGTTTCGGCCACGATGAAAACCATGGCTATCCAATTTTTCAAGAGGGCATAGACAGATCAGTTATTTCTCTCTCACTTTCGGTGCGCTAACTTTTTCCAAACAAGTTCACAATCTTATTGACTAAAGAAAATTGCTTTTGGCTAAAACCTAAATTTTTATGACATTTCTAATTTATTGGACTCCCGCATCGGGATCCTTATCACACAAACCGAATGGAGTACGTTTCAAATTGCATTTGATGACTAATTATGAAATCATATAGTAAAACGTGGGTCTCTCGCAGCCTTATTGATAATGGCAAATATGATGTATCAGTAATATTATCGCTAACATTCTTAACGCCTCCCGTGCACTGTCGGCCAAAACGCGGTTCTCAGTTCCCGTGCCGTCAGTTCTCATCAGTTTGATCCGGACAAAACTAACTGTACTTTCGCTTGACTCACTCTCTCATAGCATGGACAGGATTATTATGATCATTTTCTGGGTCAAATGCTCTCGGCTGATCAGTGATGTTACTGAGTCGAAATTACCAACTAGCTTGGCCGTTTGACCGGCGGTGGTCACACGGATAAGGTCGTGACACTCGTACGCGAAAGTCCCGGGTTCAAATCCCCCTGAGGATCAACTTCTTCACTTGGAGGCCATCTTTTGGCCACAGTCCCTTTTCTGAAGGATGATGTACATTGTTAATTCATCAATAAAGCAAGTAAAAAGATTAAAAATGTAGTTGATCGGATCGGTTGGGTCTAAAAAGCTGGTAGATATCGATAACGCTTACGTATTGTGATGTGGCATGCAAGCAGCGATCTAGAATTCTCAGTGTTTGGAACGTTCGTGTCCACTTGGCCTGTTAACCAAAGAGCATTTCTGACTCGTTGGATAAACGCCACCGAACCTGTTTGGAAACATTGACTCCATTCTTCGCATACTTACTGGTTCCCCACAATATGACGCAGAATCGGAAATATCAAACGAAACGTGTAAACTATGTACGCCGACATCTGAAATGCTCGATGCACTTTTTATTGCAAGCCATTGCACAACATTTTGTGTGAGTAGAATTATAACTTTTCAAATTCTGCCATATGGGCGAACCTGACTGGTGATCATTAGAATCGGAGGCCACGTCTACCAATCAAAATTTGTTAATATATTTTCCTAATGGCATGTATTAACCACAAGTATAGCGGAAGAGACATGCTCCGTAGCCATTAGGACCCACTACTAGAGACGGAGGGAACTGGCGGCCTTGTGCTTAAAGCTTAGAGTAGCATGGAATCACACAGGGTCTCCTTAGGTCAAGTGATGTGAAAGAATACTACGGTTGCCACCCTCTTCAGCTCATGTTGCTTAAATGAGTTCGATTTAGACACTATCCAAGTTTTTTATATTTTTATTTGAACTGAATTAATAGGATTGGTAACCAGTTTGTAAATATCAGGACCAAGTGATGTAAGCAGTGTATCGAAAAATCGATGCGCCATGTATTGTTTTAATTGTGATTGATTTAATGTTAATAACATAGTGCGCCAACGTTTCAACTACCGTGGGTAGTCTTTCTCAAGGCAAGTTTTACAATTTGATTGTAAAACGGCAGTCGAAACGTTGGTGCATTACGCCTACTAACTACGCTGTGTTATTAACATTATATCATTCACAATTAAAACCAATACATGGCGCATCGATTTTTCGATACACTCCTTACATCATTTGGTTCTGAATTAATAGGAGTTTCACGAAGATCGACTGGAGAACTCAGTTGTGAAAAGTAAAAATTGAGCAAAGGGGATTTAAAACCGGTGACAGACCACGTTAGGGAGGCAGAACACGGTTGTAGCCCATTCGTAGTGGGATGAACGCAGTGGTGCGGTGCACCGGTTTGCAGTGTCCCACTCCGGAAGCGAGTAATTACCAGCCCACATCAATCATCCGTCAGCATTGCAACTGGTAACTTTTCGATGCGAAATCCTTGTGTGAGGGAGTGGATGGCTAGTCGACATTGTGCCCGAGGATGATAAACATACCTCATAGAGTATCGGTGATTGAGCGATGATGGACTGTGCTAGATAAATGGCGATCAATAAGCAAGCTTGGATGTGATTTGATCGCCCTGACAGTGGAAAAGTACAAGCTGAGACCATCGTATCTCATTGGTTGCAAGCTGCCGGTCGACGCAATGGGAAGCCTGTGGATATGCAAGCTGAAAAAGTTATGTCCTGCTTTGTGCTGACCCACTGGGATGAGAGGTCCGGGTTCGACAACAAAAAGAGATTAACTTAATCAGTGAAAAGCATCAAAGAACCAGTCGAGGCGCGACCCGGACAGCCGATGTATTAATGGTGGTCAAAGGAGCAGGTATACAAACAAAATAGCCAACAATAGTGAAACGAAATTTTGTGCTGGTTCATTCTGCCCGTTTTCGCTTGAGTTAGATGGTGCAGAGGACACCGATGGAGAGGCACCGCAACAGCATCTAAACGGTACAAAGCGCCTTGTTCGTGTTGAATCCGTTATGTGGATAAAAATAACAACTCATAACCGCAGATATGGAACAGCATGATTTTCATTAGAATCATCCTTATAATGGTTGTCTGCAGTTTTGAATTATTTTACCCATTTTCTTTGAAAACCGTCTGTTTTCACAGTAATTTTAGTGCCCGAAGCTGATGTTAGCAGGGAACTCAAGGCCGCTCGTGGTGATGGAAAAGTCAGGTGATGTGCTCCGCTTTTGCACTTAATAAATAGTTCTCTAGATCAGACTTTAAAGGTTAGCGAGGAAAACATTTTGCTTCTTTTACTTTTCCAAAAGCGTATCAGAAAAGGGTTGAATTCAGTTAAAAGTTTCCAAATTGAAGTAGCTCAACGGTGCCAGGAATAGGTATTAGGACCTTAGAGTCCAGCATTTGGAATGTTGATCATATAACCACTGCGAATCTCTAAGACTAACCTATTCAGCTGAGTACGTGTAATCTATGAAATTGTTGGTGAAAGTAATTGGTTCGTCTGAACAACTCTTGTGAATCTGTTCTTGCTGAGACCATAGCTGCTATTAAACTAAACTTTTAAGTATTATCTACTGATAAAACAGTTGTATACGTCTATTTATAGGTGCAATTTCTACTATTCGATTTTTGGGAACAAGCTCTCTTCCCGAATATGGCATATCAACTTATGCCCACAAAGTTTGGAAAACGAATGAAACAGAATACCCTCCTCTCTTAAATCTTACCCTCGGTGTAATCCTTGAAAACGGCAATTCGACGTTTTCCAATTTGTTTTGTGATGGTTTCTGTCAAAGCAGCTTTTCTTCGACTCGCATTGCATGCATTTAGGGTGGCTCGAATGTGTTCTGTGGCTGCCACGAGATGTTCCTTTAGAGAGAATCAGAAAGTAAGACCTGAAACTTGGAGCAAAAACGTAACTAATCAAAAGTCGAAGTGAACGCAGTGTGATCAATACCGGGCTTTATGGCCTTTAAATTTTCACATTTTCATAACAAGATCATTGCGTTTTTACTTCACATTGCAAAATCGGAAGCCAAAGAATAGTACCTTAGGTGCAATATAATAATTTTGTCTTGGTAATATTTATATTTTGTGGAGAATGTTCTGGACAACAGTGATAGCTTCGTTTTTCTCAATGAAACCTCGGTTTTGTCGACGCGAACGAACATTCCGTGTTGATACGCTCCGGTGCATGTGTTCATAATTGGGCCAGCCCATGTTTCAGCTATTCGTGCGATGCGCCTATTGACCATGAATAATGGAAGACCCCAGGGATGGCCGAGTAAGTCTGCAGGTACATTTCAAGTGTTTTCACACCAAATCGGCCGACATTCTCAGTGAAATAAGGCATAACCAAAATAGTCGAGGCGAAGACTGTAGCAACACTGCACGAAGCTACAATCAACTTGATCCAATAGAATCGGGATTTGCGAAGATAGGTGCAAAACCACCAAAACCAATCAAATGCTAACATGATTATATTGAACAGACTGAGGTTGTTTTGTAAAATAAAGGGGTAAAGACTTGCCCATAAGTAGACGAATACACTCCCATTTATTATTTCAGATGAAAGATTTACGTGATAAGTTACTTTGTACAGTACCAAAATGATACATCCCAAAATGTCCCAAATGAACTGGAGACGGAAGAGAAGACGTGTGACGGGAAAACCGACTTTCACGTGACCAGTCACGAAGAGCGCGCGAAAGTTCGCCACGAGATCCGATCCAAGCGCCATCCAGACTGTTGCATTTTTCAGTACGATCAGTTAGACGGACCACGGATTTGTTGTTGTTTGGTTCATTCGAATGAGTTGGATTCGGAGAACATGACCACGGTTTACATAAAACGACGCTTTCTATATCCAATATAGCTAGCCATCAATTCCCATAGGCTGAGACTCGCCAGCCACATATGACAGGACGTATGAGCTGACAAGACGAATCATCATCAGGCACTCAGACATTTGATCTCAAGTTATTCCTGGGTGAAAAGCAATATACGTTACGTAAATTGCGAAAAGTAAATTCTCGACTCAGAATCGTTCGTCCCGGGTTCGCGTCCCAGTTCGGGCGCGGTCCATATGCACTGCTCATCATTCCTAACAAGCATCAAACAGCTGCTGTACACCGCTTCGATCGTTTCTTTATCGTCACTTGACCGATCATATCACATGGCGAATGAAGTATTTCATGAAAACATTCAATCTCTTACTATTAACATGTACTAAGTAATCAAGCTCTGCAGGTCATGTCCATATCCTTCGTCGTACTTAGGCTACCTGCGGAGAAGTCACCTGTCACTAGGGGTCAATTGCTGTGCGCTAGAGGCCCGTGGCCGCCCAAATCAGTGACGGATAGGTGCAGCATTATGTAATGACGTTCAGCAAAACCGTTCAGAACCTGCCCGGTATCGTGATGGCTAAGCGTTCGATTTAAAATCGTTCGTCCCGGGTTTGCGTCCTTGTTGAGTTGAAGTTTCTTTATCAAAAGAAGCTGATGTTGAATGTCTGAGTGATGACACGTGCGCACCAATAAAGTTTCGGTGATTGATTAGCACAACCACTTAAGGCAGACAATCCAAATGCATGCAGTTAAACCGTTTGAACTGGCTAATTGCTCAATTCATCATTCATGCATCCAAAAACTGAAGTGTATAACACACAAATAAAAGTGCCCAGCGGATATGAGAATCTGAGTGCAATAGCATATCTGAGTTAAGTGACATTCGAACACCCTATGATACCCTCCACTTTTGGTTTCCATCAGGCACCTGTAGCTCCACAGAGCGGATGTAGTCATCAGTGGTCGCGCCTTGACAAACCGCTCGACAGGCTAACTACACCCGGCTGACGGCAAAACAATTTAAAAATTTGGATGAGAAGGCATCCGACATGCAATGAACGGTACTCCGGAATAGATTGATGAGGTTCGTTGGATCCAACGACCGCCCGGGAAACTCATCCAGTCAACGGCGTTGCACGGACTCTTAGGTTGGAGAAAGTTCTTCCAAATGGTGGCTTACTTCTTAATGAGCCACCGACTAACATGCATCAAGATTACCCCGGAAGCGCTGGGCGTCCCGAAATGCTAAAGTACCAGGAAAAGGTGCATAAATCGTTTTGTCGGTCCCCGGCTCCTAACATTTGAATTTCCTCTTGCCCGACAGACAGCACCTGGTTGCGCACCGGCTAGAGGTGTCATCTCGGAGAGACCTCGCACTATTTCCACGTATCTTCATGGATTTTGTTCTGTCTGTTGTGATCATGCTACGGCGTCCCCAATCAGTGGCAAGCTATGTGCTCTCCTGGTGGTCGTATGTATCTAACTGGAAGAGGTTGGGACTCCCTCAAAGTGCCAGTAGATGAGAATATCCATCACACATTAGGGATATTTGGCCTATGTGAGCGATTGGAAAATGACGGTCACTTCGCCGTGTTTTCCGATCTCGGTCTAATGGTATCCACCGGCACCTGCTTTCAACATCCAAAATGGAATGTCCCAAAGTCGTGCTCCAACGACAGTGCAATAACGCGCCAGACCGACTATATCTCAATGGGCACCATGGAGCAAGGACTGTTAGATATACCATGACGAATTCGTGAATGCATACCAGTCATTCAAAAGTTCGAAACACTGGTTGTTACCCCAAGTAGAGATTTGATGTTCGTGTTATCTAAAGCCGAAAGAGATTGCATGCAACATGGTGGCTGCTAATCTGGAGATAAGTACTTCAAAGAGAAGCTTTTCATGACTTCGCAAAACCCACCACACGCTACTCGTATGAAGAGGTTTATCCTTTCGAATATCGGGATTCTACTATCCAAGCAGACGATCAGCCCCGAAATGGGATTAAGCTTCATTGAGAGTGCTCCAAGACAGTCTTCTTACAGCTACGCAAGACATTGTGGTCTCGCAGCTAAGTCAGTTTCTTCAGGAAGCGGCACATTTATCGAGATGCTAACCGTCCAATCATTACGTAAGCATTTAAAACCTAGCCACTGTGTGAAGACCATGCAAACAGCTCTAAAGTTCCGATCATGGGTAGCTTTTTTACGTGGTCGAGATCAAGTGGCCAGATAGCTTCTCAAAAGCCAACTTACGTCACCTCGCTGTGGACGTCGAACGGCTTTCGGCGATCTTACGGTAGTTTGGCCATATTAGTCGCCCATCCAAAACGCATAAAAGGAAGAATAAATGGAATTAAGCGCCAAAACTACGGGATGTCCAGAGGGTGAGACATCCGCCGACGACTGTTTTGAAGTGAAGTTGCTCCAAATGCGCAATAATTCATTCCAAATTTAAATAAATGCAGTAAAACGACATTCCAAGAGTTCGCTGATTCTGAACTTCACAAACAACTTCCTGAAATTGCTAATTGGCTGACAAAGTAGATGCATATCTTGTGATCTGTGGCACTCATAAACTTGAATTTTTCCACAATTTTACGTCTGATAACCCAATGGCTGGCCGAGTATTACTGAGCCTTGAGTTTGATTCATTACATTCATCCACAGGCCGCAGTCAGTGATTCTATTTGTTTCTTAGCCTAAGCTAAAACCATACAAAGATATTTTGTGATGCAACAGGTGACATTTGAATGAACTGAGCAGTACCTACTCCGTTTTGTTGCGATCAGTCACAGTCTTCTGTGGTATCACGAGGCTTCCTGATGCATTTTGATCGATCGAACGAGTCAGTTTGCCGATGCAGTGTGATTCAGCCAACCAAAGCAGTAAAACAATTCTGTTGTACATTTGGACTTCCAGGCACAAAATCATTTAATTCCCTGTCGTCTTTATTGTGTGTTTATGCGTAAACACACCTAATTCAATTCATTGCAATGATTCGTCAAATCTTGGCTTCGACAATGATTTAAAAAAACTCAGGAATAAGAAAACAGAGTTACATATATATGTAGATATTTATAAAAGCATACATATGCACCTTATAAACAAACATGGTGCCGACACAGCAACACGTAAATTGAACTAAACGGAAGACTGAAAAATAAGACGGAACCATTAAAAAATCCCAACAAAACAACTCCATTTTTGTGTTTTCACCTTACATATTTCCCGAGTTCTGTTTGTTTTCGGATTACTTTTATGGAAATGAGTTCCACAAACAGGTCACACACCATTCGCGTCATTGACTTCAGTTCTGAGTCTTATTTCTCAGCGTCTCCAACCAACAACAATCCTCATCTCTTTGGTCCCAAACCGGGAATGACAGAAGCACCAGACGAGGCCAAAGCCGAAACCAAATCCTTCGTACCTCCACAACAAGTCATAGCTTGACAGTCACGTCGCTTCTTTCGACCTTATCCGACATGTGCAAAAAGAGCACGAAAAGACAAACGATAGACAAGCATACACAACGCGTGTCCAAGCCACCAAAGGCGACGTGGAGCGATTATCTCAGTCATAGGACGAATGTTTGCACCCAACACATGACCACGCACCTCGTCATTGCTCACCCCATATTCCCACCACATGCGAGCAACGCTTCGGAGACATCAGTTGTCGAACACAGAAAGTCGCCGCGCATGCTCAACACGGATAGACCAAGTCTCACAACCGTAAAGCAGAGAACCACGAACAGTGAAACTGAACACTATTCCCTTGAGTGAAAACCGAATTTGATGTCGATGCCACAAGTGACGTAGGTTTTTCAAAGTTGCTCTGGCTTTCGGCATTCGTGATGAGACCTCCAAATCAACAAACACCTCTTTCATGTGTGATCAGGCCTCTGAGTTATTGACTAACTCTAACCGATCACCACAGAGGGTTAGTGCAAGCCCAAACTTCTGCCAGTCTTGCACAAGTGCTCCGTATTTTGAATATGTAAAGAACATTCTATATTTGGATATCTGAATCGCCTAGCTGTCCAGCGGCATTTAATTGGCTGCGGATTGTCACTCAGCAAGGCGATATGGTCGGCATACTTAAAGTCGAAACCTTTGTTCTCTGGTAGCAGCTTAACTCCACCGTCTGATAGATCAGATAAAGCGTTCTCTTGAACATCCAGGACAAATCTAAATACAACTGCAGATTTAGTGGGAAATCTTGCCCTACTCCACTGTAGACAAACAAAGGTTGCGAACGCTGGCCATAATCGCTGACTCGACCTGAGATATGACACTGCGACACAATGAGGGATGACGCTAACTTTTCAGGTAATCCATTCCCTCATAATCAGTGAAATTGTGCAGACCTATCAACATATTTAGAAGCTACCTGAATGTCCAAGAACTCGATTTTTGACCTTTTTAAAATAGAACGGTGTTCTAACACCCGTCGGGGACTGAAGATTTGATTGACGCATTCATGACCAACGCAAACCTTATCCTGTTCCTCAAGAGTTTGCCCTTCACACATGCTGAACATCTGCGAAGAAGGACGAACCAAAACAGCTTTGATGCTATTGGGATTAGGCTAATGCCCCCCATGATTATGGTAATCGCTGCTCAAGCTCTTTTTGAAGATGGGGACGACGGTCGCTTCCCCCCATGAGGAGGAGACTTTTTCGAAGTAGCAGACCTTTGAGAACAACACTGGATGTTCTCTAACCATTCCCATTCCTCCTTCTTTAAATAAAGCTCAGGAAAGACCACCGGATCCCGGCGCTTTACGACGTCCTAAAGCCCAGATTTCCCTAAGGATCGCCTCATTTGGTGGATCTGTTGTAACAGGTCATCAGAAGCTTCCTGGAATAGCTACGAGAGGCAGTGACGACGAAAGCCAGTTAAATTTTGCTTAAAAGTCCTCCGCTCGGCTTACAAGATGGCAGCGCAGGTTGTGGATTGGCGAACAACCAGCTTCACGGATCGCTTCGCTCACTTTTGTATTTCTCAAAGCAGACTCTTCAATTCTTGAAAATGATGACTAGCCAAAGGAGCTTGCAGTGTAAAAGTTATCCATTGAATTTGTAGTTCTAATGCAGTTATCTCAAGCTACTGACATTTGCAATGGTTTAATTGACAATTGCAGTACTTCTCAAGGAACACTGAAAGCCGACCTATATATATATATATATATATATATATATATATATATATATATATATATATATTGCTCACTCATCCGGATACTACTTGCTGCTTCTATATATACATATTTATATTCTGGGGCATTCTGACCTCGTTTCTAAGGTTGGCTCAGCCCAACTGACAAAGAAGTATCAACGAATCACAGTTGTGCTTCTTCCGTGGACTCTTCGACGAAGAGCTTTCATGAACACTCCTGACGCTGCAAATTCGTTTCTGGTGATATATATATGTATGTAAATATACATGTATATGAATATATGTATATATATGTATACAACATTGGTTTGAAAACACGCATCGTGCCAACGCACCAACATGCAGAAGGAACTACATAGAATGCGAACAGACAAGGGAAAAAACGGTAAACCGTAACAAACCAAATGTTCTAAGGCCAAGAACAAATCAACCATCAACCGCTTACTGAACACGGAGTTGTTGTTCCTGACCTGTTGTGGTTACGGTTACTTCGAACGCAAAGGAAATGAGTGACCTTTCAGTACAGCAAACCGTCTGTTTTTGGTCATCGCTTCCCTTATTCATTCAGTTTTCAATGAGAAGAAAAAAACAACTGGAAGAATTCCGACGAGTTTGAAGATATGTACGAAATTATTTTTGGCATCCGGAGAACCTGGGAATTGTTCATGGTAAAATATCAACGTGTTTTCTCGTGTCAAGACAGTTACCAAAGAATCATCGTTTGGATATATAGCGCTCAGTTCTGCTTTTTTATTGAAAGTAGAGGATGAACTTTCTCGTATATATTTGGCAACTGGTGTCATAGCTATACTGTCTTCAATGGATAAAATACCAACCCAAAACTAATAGACTTCACACCAAAACTTTAAGCTAACCACATTTGAACAGTCGGAGGATTTCCATTGGTCAGTGCATCAATTTTAAAGAACTATTAGTGTACGCTGCTGAATCGATTATTCTCACATGACAATTGTGATTACTCAGTTGTTGCAACACGGTACTTTTCGTATCTTCTCAAGCATTCGGCGCTATTCTAGTAAAAACAGATCTGGTTATTGAATTCCCCATATTAGTTTTATACCGGTTAAATCACGAATGGTTCATACACCATGCGCGCAAGACTATCTGTTGTATCACAGGCATTAGCCACGGATTGATTCACCGTAGTTAACTTCATGTCAATCGCTCATAGCACCACGTTCGTCACTTACAAGCTCAAAAAAGAGATTGTTCAATATACACAGTATTCGGAGGCGCTCCACTTTGGCATCATTAGAAATTCTGCTTGTGAACAAAACATTTTAAAATTTCAGAAGGCGACTTTCCTCCAGAGAAATCTACGGTAGATTATTCTAGCATACGCGATAGCAGATCCGATTAGAAGATGGTATGGTTGGTTTTTATGCTCACCTACCCAAATGGTTCCCAGCTACTTAGACTGATCGCTTGATTCAGTTTCTTGTTCTAGTTAGCCGAATGAACCGACTACTCATCGACATTGAACGACTGGGATAAACTTTTGGTTGTGCACAGAACGGCGAAATTTTTGTTTGGGTCTCAATTCTTGACTACAGGTTTGATTTGGGTCTATAGATCTGGGTCATCCATAGAAAGAGATATAACTCAAAACGTTTTGCAATCAGTAATTCATTTTATCACTATTATTGATATTTTGTCTGGAATTTGGGTAGTTTTTACCCTTCAGATTTTCTTTAAGTTATCACTACTTAAGTGAATGCGCTCGAACAGGATGCCGATTTGCTGAGATTGCTTTAAACGACGACTTGCGAGAATACGGATGACTCGATATGACTGGTGTACAAAAACATCTCTACTATGTACCAACATTGTTTCAAAAACTTGTAGCCAGATTGATGAGCAAATAAGTCTTGACGTGCGCTATCTGAGGTACATGAACATTCATGTCCATTGGATAAATCAGAACTAGACCATAATGCTAACGCCGATCCCAAATTTCCGACAAGATTAACAAACCCGGGACCAAATTTGTCATCTTCTAAATATCAGCCACAAAGTCACTGATGCGGCCTAGACTGGGCAGCCAGATGCAAGTGAGCTTGCTTTGACTCCCATAAAATATATGCGCTAAAGTTTCTGGCTTCACTACTCTATTGTCGGCCATCCCAAAACTTTTCTGCTTTGCCCAGTCGAATTTTGATGTATACATATTTACGTATCATACGAAACGTTCCATGACAAATTTGTTACACTTAGTGACGTAGCTGGATGGACAATTTACAGGCACATATATCTAGTCCTTGTGCTGACAACCGGCTTCTTATTTCTCTACTATTGCTGCCAAATGGCTTATTCCTTTTGCTGTGCATTCAGCGCCGTTTACTGTTGGGTGAGTGAAAAATGCACATCAGATACGTGGCAACTTTGGGCAAATAATCACGCAGTCAAGTGGTCATCAAAAGCACTAGTTTGACCTTTGTTCTTGAAATATGGATAATTATTTATTTACGGACTAAATCTGTCTATTCGTAGAATGTGTATAGAAAGTAGCCTAATTTTATTGGTTGTATGAGGAGTAATTTCTTGTAAAAGTGATTACTAAAACATTTGGTCAATGCACTTCTTCGAAATCGAAGAACTCAATTGATTTAACACTGTCAGATTGCTAATATGGTCACACGTTTAAGATCGGTACATTGTCCTTTTTTTACCTCCATTCGAGACACTTTTCTGTCATCTGCATGCAAGCCGAACTTCTTCACCATCGGGTACTACCAAAGGCTGTGGTATTGCTGGAACTCTGATCTAAACTGACAAAATGCGCAGAAGTTGAAATTCTCATCACCGGCTCCAATGTGTTGGAAAGAAGTTAGTTTCGTCCTAACCCCTTTCACATAAGGTCCTCTGACCTGCGGAAACCTGAAAAACCCTTTACGTCAACCTAAGAGACCGGATAGTACTAAACTCGGAGTGGAAGTGCAGGCTGGAATAGATTGCCAGGGGTATGCCGAGGAAAGTTAAAATAGCTAATACGTATATGATGGAAAACAGATAAACGTGGTCCTGTTTATTTTCTCATTGTCCGGCCTGTCCATTTCCAAAGGCAATTGGTCTGTGTACAAACGAATGTGAAAGAATACTACTGCTAATAATAATTGTCAGATCACTATAGGGGACAAAACCCTTCGTACATTTTTGGAACTGGTAACCAAGACCATCGGAAACCCCGGGTTGTAAGCTTGCCGTCAATGTGCAGGTAGCTATACAATTATTTAGTTAACATTTAAGGGTCAAAATGGCAAACCAGGATCACAACGATGCGGTACGCTGGGGTATTTGTTGTCAAGCCCTTAATATCCACTCGAGAGGATGAAGATGAGTGGCTTTCGCCAATGTTAGGTGGGGTATGCAAAGCATATGTGACGAACAGTGTGCTCAGAAAGTCCGGACACAAGTGAAAATGTTTTTGCAGTTTCTTGATCATTCGTAGTTTGCCACTTACTACTTGGACTTCTGTCCTGAGCATCGTCAAGGTTAGAAAAATGCTCAATCCTGATTAATCATTGGCTAGGTCGTCCGTCCTCGATGCGTGTTGGCCAGTTCTATAGCATTTCCGGCATTATTTTGGAATTATGTCGAAACTATTCAGAAACATCATTCAACTGGTATACATTTGAACCATGATCCATCCTACATGGGTACGTTTTTCCACAGACTTGTGCTAAGGCGAACTGATGATCCGTGCATTGCTCTAAGATCTGTGAACTAGTATGCGCTTGCCAAATCTACCCTAGCCGAATTCTGATTACTTCTGGCAGAAATCCGGATAATGATGACACAAACCAAAAATAACGCGGGCAATGGTTTGATGAGCGCAGATGTCTTGAACAAATCGGATAGGAGATGTCACTAATCTATTTCCGTCACCCAGTAGCGATTCGTGAAGCAAAGCCGAACACTTTAGTGTGTTCTGGTACCTATGACATCTGACCACTTGTATCACTTGTGAATCACTATAAATGCCAACCTATGATTGGAACATCGATGTCAGTGTCATTCCGTTGGAATCACTTAGTTAATTTCGTTTGATAGTTTTGCACAAAAATTTACGCAAATTAGCATCTATGCGACTGAGATTTGGGCAACACTGAGCACTGGTGGTAAATAATTTTGCATCTAGCTTCACTTTTAAAAAGCACTACTTTGCACTAATAATTATGCCTTATTGTCACTGTTTATTTATTTATTCGACTGTCTGTTGAAGATCGCAAACAAGTTTAGCGCAGATGGACAAAACTCAGGGCTGGTTTCAACGACCACTTAAATTATTGGCACCGTTTGATCAACCATCACACTTATAGTTTAATTTGTTCTTTTTATGATTTATTGAGAAGCAAAGCTACATGGGTCATTTCAGTACTATGGTTCCTCAAGAAGACTTCCGTGGTAAGGACTGATTGCTTTGCAACCAACGGTACAACATCAAACGAAAGACAGAAATTGATGAATCTTGCATCAATTTATTTCTCGGCATTTAGACAACTTTTGAGCGCCATTGTAATTAGACTGGCGTCCGTCTTTCTGGATGCCATCTCTACCGGGTGTATAATGTTTATTCACTGTTGATCATTTTGCCTCCAACGTTTTCACGATTCTTGGTAAAAGCACTACTGATGAATGATGAATCATCAAGCGGACAAATTATATTTTCCCGGTACACAAATTAAATCAAAACCTCCAATTGTTGCATTTTTCACCTACTCACTGCAAACCTCCGGTTATCAACAGGCGATGGGAATGTTATGAACGTTCCCATGTGTGTGTATGTGATGTTGTTGGAAGAGGAGTTCGCGTGGCTTTTCTGTCAATTTACATGGACCGGCAAATTTTGGCACACTCAGTTTTAACGGATTTTGCGTAACAAATTCGACTGTGTGCGCATATAAATGTATATATATATATGTATTCATGTATATATACATAATATTAGCATGGAAATTTATGATACAAACCTAATGATCGTCCGCCTGGTACATGGGTACACGCAAACTGTAAGTACTAAAGATTGATGAGCAAAAACTGTTTTAATCTAGATAGACGAAAGCATACCAGTACAAACCAAGCACAAATTGCACCATAGTCGAAAACGCTTGTACGCTCAATATGATGAGTATGACGCCGATTTGCGTGCAAATTCTTAGGTGTGTGCCCGTTGTGTCTGTTCTGATCACATGATTTTAATGCGCGACGAGAGACGAAAAATGAGTGTGTACACAAAGACCCGCAATAGTGACAAAAAACTGAAGATGATGAACCATATGGTCTTACGGTTCAACCTCATATATTGATTGTGCGTTTTAATTCAATCGGTTCTTTAGTTGCATGCAGATTGCGTGATTTTACAAGTCGTTGTTTGTGCTGTTCCTTTCATTTTGATTGTGTCCGCAGACTGTGGCCTATGAAAAATAAATAGCCGCAAATTTTTCACAATTGGTAATTTGCCTTAGTAAACTCTGCATTAAGGACTCCTTTCCCTGACCAATTTCAGACGTCTGGGTTTTCATATGCTATAAGCGAGGGACTTTTGGAGATTAAAATCATGCAGTGTTTTGCACTGGCACAGTTTCGTTCATCACTATAAAATGCAAGATCGGATCACTTGATTTGCTAAAAAGCCTGTCAATGAAAAAATACCAAATGAGTGTCATCATATTTATTGGAACAGCTTATCGTTTAGTTGTGTATAAATTACTAAGTGACCTGTGAAATCTACGAAAACTAGTTACTGCTTTGTGACGTTTCCAACAACTCGTCTGCAATTCGTTTCCACTATGTTCAAATCGACAAACCAGCCTCGTACCATGGGCTCTTGGTTTCCCCTTTGATTCATTCAGATTGCTCTTGATAATTCGTCGAGTTCAGCATAGCCGTCTATTTGCTATAGATCATAGATGCTAATAAATGAAGGATTCATAATTCCATGTTGATGCAAATGAACATGCATTTATGTTGTAAATTTTGGTTGGGATTACTCGGATGTCAGACTCGGGTGAACCTCAGCAAGGAAGGAAAAACCATAGAACTTTCATGGGTTAAACGGTGGGACCAGAATGAATATTAAACCAGAAATGATAGCACCGTGAATGCAGCCTGTCTTGCCCAGCAATTACCCAGATCGATGGAATTTCGCAATCGTTCGGAAGATAGTAAATGGTACTAAATGATTAAGTGAAACCTTAGAGATGCAAACAGCACCTAAACATATTTCTAGTGACATATCGGATGGCGTTTTTCTGTAGCTAGGAACCAAACGCCACGACCCGGTATCTAATAGACAAGTTTTTGCATACCAATCAAATTCATTCCACGACGATGGTCCCGTCAAGCGCTATTTAGGCGAGTCAATATTTCTTAATATTCAACAACTCAATTTCATTGTTGCTGATAGAGGAACGCAATAACTTGCAAATATAGTACTCTCATCACTTGTAGATAGCCAAATGGGGAGATGATGGACAAAGTGAGCTTTCGAACTCGTGAAATTCACGCACTAGGGCCTCGCACTTGATCGTTTGTCCATCCGTGGTTCGCGTCATATGGATAATAAATCCATCCGGTAAGTGGACTTTTTCATTCCGACTCATACTTGTCAAACTGACTCTCAAATGTAAATATGTTATCATACTATATTAATAATGATATTCAAGTAACGCGAGAAAAATATGTAGGTGGATCTTAGATGGTAAAGTCGATCTTACTGGTGTCATGCATTAGCGGTAGTGTCATATTTTTTCAGGAATGTCGTCCAAAACTCAAGTGATCGCATTTTACTTCATCAAACCCTAGTGTATCTGTATATCTCTAAAGTTTCGCGTTTCTTGGTTCACGGTAACCGGGATAAAAATCTCTGGCAAAATAAAAACGAATTACCGAATATCACTGACTAGTTACGCTTTGAAAAAGCCACGTTTTTGAGATCATTTTTCGGCTGCACCAAGTGTGGGCAGCAAATGAATCAGTAAGCATGACCAAGATGTCAAACAAACGTTTCGCTAGTTTCAGCTAGTCTTAGTAGAGATATCCGCCATTTGTTCTTTTGTTTCTGATAACCTCACAAACAATTTCAGGTCAATGAACAGAACAAAAACAGAAATGAAGTTATTGCCCGCAGCTCTCTTGCACCGTGACTTGCCGCACGATCACTTGACTTCTCCGTATGTTACCGTCGTGTGCACGTTCGATACTCATCGGTCTAATAAATGTCTCGTGTCAGCTGGTGATAGCAGATGTCTCAGTCACGCTTGTTTAGCAAAAAGTAATTCCCATAGTAAACTGAGTGTAGCTAGAGCACTGGCCACGAGAAAAGTATAGGATTAAAAGTAAATGATTGAATATTTTTCGGAAAAAAAATAAAACGGCTGACTTATTCTGTGCTCTCGCGATGTCTTCAACTTTGTATATTCAACCAGGCACTATGAAGAATTAATCAAACGACAGTGTGTTGTTTGATCCACGACAACAAGAAGAGAATCTCAAAAAAGCAAACATTCCACTCAGCTACGCAATTCGTTTAGTAATAACCACGTATATATATATATATGATATATATATATATATATGACAAACTTGAAAACAAACGTGGTGCCGACACAGCAACACGTAAATTGAACTAAACGGAAGACTGAAAAATAAGACGGAACCATTAAAAAATCCCAACAAAACAACTCCATTTTTGTGTTTTCACCTTACATATTTCCCGAGTTCTGTTTGTTTTCGGATTACTTTTATGGAAATGAGTTCCACAAACAGGTCACACACCATTCGCGTCATTGACTTCAGTTCTGAGTCTTATTTCTCAGCGTCTCCAACCAACAACAATCCTCATCTCTTTGGTCCCAAACCGGGAATGACAGAAGCACCAGACGAGGCCAAAGCCGAAACCAAATCCTTCGTACCTCCACAACAAGTCATAGCTTGACAGTCACGTCGCTTCTTTCGACCTTATCCGACATGTGCAAAAAGAGCACGAAAAGACAAACGATAGACAAGCATACACAACGCGTGTCCAAGCCACCAAAGGCGACGTGGAGCGATTATCTCAGTCATAGGACGAATGTTTGCACCCAACACATGACCACGCACCTCGTCATTGCTCACCCCATATTCCCACCACATGCGAGCAACGCTTCGGAGACATCAGTTGTCGAACACAGAAAGTCGCCGCGCATGCTCAACACGGATAGACCAAGTCTCACAACCGTAAAGCAGAGAACCACGAACAGTGAAACTGAACACTATTCCCTTGAGTGAAAACCGAATTTGATGTCGATGCCACAAGTGACGTAGGTTTTTCAAAGTTGCTCTGGCTTTCGGCATTCGTGATGAGACCTCCAAATCAACAAACACCTCTTTCATGTGTGATCAGGCCTCTGAGTTATTGACTAACTCTAACCGATCACCACAGAGGGTTAGTGCAAGCCCAAACTTCTGCCAGTCTTGCACAAGTGCTCCGTATTTTGAATATGTAAAGAACATTCTATATTTGGATATCTGAATCGCCTAGCTGTCCAGCGGCATTTAATTGGCTGCGGATTGTCACTCAGCAAGGCGATATGGTCGGCATACTTAAAGTCGAAACCTTTGTTCTCTGGTAGCAGCTTAACTCCACCGTCTGATAGATCAGATAAAGCGTTCTCTTGAACATCCAGGACAAATCTAAATACAACTGCAGATTTAGTGGGAAATCTTGCCCTACTCCACTGTAGACGAACAAAGTCAAATCTCTTTCACCTAGGTTTTGCTCAACTGCTCCGTATATTCATGTCATTTTTTGTGTCGGTAGGTCCCTTTGGTCAACATAATGAGCAGTTAGGAATCTCGTGAACCCAAATGTTTCAGGCGCAAAACCACACGGCCACCGTTAAGTGCTGACTACGGCAAACCTTGGGCTTGACATTCGAATATTCTGTTATAAAATCTTGGCATCATGGTACAAGACTTTGGCTGAGAACAGCAACAGATGAATTTGCTTTGCGACATTTCTATCATAAACTGCCTCCAACCCATTGAATACAAGCACTCGACTAATTATGAACATAAATTGAAAAACACGTCAGATATGCAATCGGAGATGATCCACCAAGTTAATTCTTGCAATGATTTCCGGTTTTTTTGAAGCTACCTCCCACTAGCTAACTTGGCAACCATGATATGGATCAATGCTACATCACGTGTTGTCTTCAAAACACCCGTTGATAACCTTCTTGGGTAGCCCAACGTCTGAGACGCTCGGTTGGCGTTTTTATTCCCGGATTAGCATTCTACTTCGGTCGCTGTGCTAATGCACTGTCGCTGATCATCAACAAGAACAAAACAGCTGGTGTCCTAACGGTGCGTTGGGTGGAGATACCTCATGATGAATAACCCCGATTAACATCGAATTTACTTCTAACCTCTGGAACAGTTACCGCCAAAAATTAAGTGTTGCTCTCCAAAACGCAGGATACGCCTACCTGGTCGGTTTGGCACCTAAATTATGTTAAATACTGTTATCACAAACAAATAAGGATGTACTTCGCGATTGTGATGAACGGGTTCAAAAAGGGAAAGTTTGTTCTAATATTATCTCAAGTAACATTTCACTGGGGCAGTCACAACAAAAATGAAATTTGATTCAACCACGAAAATATTTACAATCCCTGGGCTCAAACTCAGATTACCGCTTATGGATTACATGCGGAATTTGCAGTGCGGCAAAACCAAACGGCTTTGTTGCCTAATTGAATACCAATATATTTACACGCTTATTGGAAGAACTCGAATCGATCTAAAACTATTGTCTGTTATCAGAATTACTAATCTGAAAATAGTCAGCTATTAAATTTTGTTTAAGAAGTCTAAAGAACCAAGCAATTTGGATACCACAGGGATCAAAAATTGTCTGAATTTGAGTATTTATGAAGGCATGAGCCTGCCGCGTTGGACATGTAGACATTTGGATTTTAAACACTCGCTCGTGAAGTCCACATTCTGATCCAGGCACTGAAAATAGTAAGTCGGCATTGCTTTTTATGCCAACCAACCACGAATGAGCAACTATGATTACCACTCACTAGGCCCGATGAGACGACGTTTCGGGTTCCATTTCACAGTTCCCGGAACTTCGAACACCGTAAATGTTTATGTACACCGAAGGTGAAAATATGTATTCTATAGGCATTGTTACAATATTCGTCACTGATGAAAACTGATACAAACCTATTACAAGAATGTTTGCGTACCTGTTCAATGGTTGCCGTAGCTTGAACGAATAATATGGTAGAATGTGCCAACTGTCCGTACATTCCGCCGTGCCCGCTGGAAAATGCAGGTTATAATGGATAAATAGTTCAATATTTTGTAAATTTTTGTCCTACCATTTTTTCAGACGTGATTTGGCCTCCTGGAATTTGTTGTCCAAAAACAGATCGATCGTTGTCTTCGCCTCGGAGATATCCTCGAGGAGCGGTATGCTGAATAAAAGGAGTAGCGGTCGGGTACATGAACATACGTTGGTCGATTTTCTTTAGTTTGTGGGGTCTAAAATTAAAAATAAAGAGCAGAATAAGGAGACATCGCATTGTTTTTCGGCTTTATTGTTACAACTCTAATGAGCTGGAGGTTTTAAAAATCTGATACTTAATTCCTTATTTCAGTTTCATCACGGAATGAAGCAGAAGCACCGATATTCGTCGTATCTTTATTCCACGGCAACTTGGAGCGGAACCGTATAAACAAATTCTTAACCGCTAACTGATTAAAAACTAAAAAACAACAAATTTTCTGCTATCTAAGGCTCTCTCAAACATCGTTATAGAAACTTCAGCAGAGTCAAATATTTCCGGGGATCTATTTCATGATAAGCGTAACTTTCGGTCTTCTTGCAATAAAATTGCATTGCTTTGATGTGTCAGATGGGGTAATTGAGGTCCGGTGGATAAAAGATTCCTCAAACCAGAAGGGGGCATATGACGGAACGCAAGCGCCTCGTTTACTCTTCTCGCACATGAGAGTAAATCTAACAGTTTGTGCGTAATAAAGTCAACCAAAAACAGCCGATTTGGCTAGATTGCGTACATTTTTCAGATGAGGTGAAAAGCTACACGAATGTGGTTTTGCGCGTTAAACTCGCGGTGGGTAGACGAAACATTCAGTGTCTTTACGCAGCTGCAGCCTGCTAATGCGTCTCACTAAACGTGGTCTCATTTATTGCTGGTAGTCAGAGTGTTGAATGGCTCATTATCTGTGTAGTACTGGGTTCCATTTATTTCGCCACCAGCCTTGACAGAACTCGTATCATATCCGCCCCCCCCCTATTACCCCAAAATACAATATTATGTAAGTGTTTAAGGGGAAAACCAATAATATATTTTTTCTGTGGTTGATCTCAATCAATCCTGATCGTTTTTCTTCTTGTCGCCAGTTTATATTTTAACCCGGAATACCTCGTAGCTCCAGTAAAATGGGTTGGCTGTAAACACAACCAAGTCAACAGACAAAAAATCAACAGCAGAGAAAGAAGGCAAAATAAAATACTTTCAAACAGCAACAACGATGCAACCTAAACAAAAATTCATAGATCAAGGTATAATTTAGCAAATTCGAACCAGCACGTCATGCAGTGGCGCGGAAAGGAGGAGGGATTTCACATTCAAAGTCTCGTGTCTTGGAGGATTCGAGCCTCGTCTATGGAGGAAAAGCCAGCGTACAGAACTACCGGCTTGGTTCTGCTAGTGACTTATTAAAACTTTCTGTTCCTCGATGAATGTCAAGTCAAAACTGCAATTATGATGACGAAAGTTACTGGTTAAGACAATATTTTGCAAAATATCACCTATCGAACTGTGGGAATAGTTTTTGCTTGTAAATCTGCATAAACACGGAAAGAATTATCTAGTTCCTCACCCGCTTTCACTGCTAATCAGCAGTTGTTTTTAGTCAAGATGACATCAATCTTGTCCTTATGGAATTTAATTAAGTCAAGGTATATCCTCTTCTATGTGAGTGGCATTTATTTGTAACGTGATGATCTGACTCATCTGGCTTGGTTGCTTTCCTGTTGACTTGGGATTAGTGGTCACTTATAAAATCCAAATCGTTCACGCTCATTAGTTTAGTCTTGCTATTTGCAGGTTTTCTGTCGGTAGTCAGCGACACAGGAAGGCATAGTTTGAGCTTCGTTGGCGAAAGACTCCCTTGATCTAGCACAAATGAACTGCATTGGCTTATGCTCTCTGACTAGGGACTTCTCGACCCCGGTCCACCGTGGTACGGTTATTTATAATGAGTAAAAGATCTCCATTCAGCTTAAGCACAGTAAATTGATTGATGAAATTCCATGACATTCACCAAAAATGTCATCTTAGCTAGCAACAAGACGTCTGTGGTCCAAAATTCAAGCTCAACGCTCTAAGAGAAATGAAAAAAATTTTGGATCCACCGGGACCCCTCTTTGGCGTGATAAACTCAGGCCAGTTCTTCTGAGCTCCCAGAAACGAGAGGAGATCAAGCATTGGAAAACTTATTCTTTTGCCTGCCAGCTTTGCAGTTTGTTAAAGTTTATTTTGATGCGATAAAAACAACTCTTAACACAGTAGGTTTCTGGAGTCTTACTGAGCATAAACGGATATTAGTTTGAACCCGGTCTAAGAGGGTCGTTTTAGTCTTTTCAGTCAAGCTCGATATGCTTTGTCTACTGCTGTGGGGACGATATCAGGCATAGCCAGCCGAGTTACATTGCTTGAATTCTGAATTCGTGCTTTGTTGACGCAGTAGACATTCATCGTCAATGAGCGCACTGTTTGCTCTAAGCATGCCCGTTGACGGACTTGCGTGAGATTACGCATGTGCCGAGTTTCAGAGGCTAACAAAGCTTGATGACATGCGAAAACGGCCCGAAAATCAACTACAACACCATCTGGTAATGAATTATTACAAGTACCGGGCATGTTGTCGGTGAGGGAATTCTAAGTGTGCAAGGGCGGAAGGAGAGATAGCTGGAGGCAGGAGACAGGTTACACAATAGAGAAGATTAACGCTCTTATGAACACTCGCCTCGCTCGATACGATAAGCAGTGCACTCCCAATGAACCTATGCAGAGCTAAATGCAGCGCGGAATTCTGTATAGCACATGGTTGATGGTGAACTGGTACCGCCTGGTAGTTTAGTTGATAAGCAAATTAACGATTAGGGTTCTAAACTAAATCCTTTGATCCTAACATAAACCTGTCATAAAGGCTGTAGAGCTGTGTAGGCACCAATCTAACTGAATTTATTTGCTGGCTTAATTAACCATTCCACTTAGAGGATCGTAAATAAACACAAGCCATTAAACCAGGCCAAAGCGCAGTCTCATTCTGACGTACAGCTTGATGTTTCTGCCTTCATGCCAAATGAGTAATTCGTGAGTATCCCTTAATTCGTTGCGAAGGTTCTACCGGCATGCAGTAAAGTTTATGCCTGTGATATTTTACAAGAAACTGCTAAGTAAAGTCCCAATTTCGCATGCTTTATATGCATTGTCGCCTTCCATTTCCCTGAGCAGCCATCCGAAGGCATCTGGATATAAACGCTTTCGAAGAGGGCAGGATAACTCTAGTGGCGGACGTAAACAAACAAAATCACTATAACCTCTCCTGCAAAAGGCCGCCCATAGGTAGTCGAAACATGGCCACGCTATGCTGCTTGTCGGCAGCATTTCATTACGGAATTTTGATAGTCAAAAGAATTAGAACATTATGAGAGAATGATAGCCAAGTTGGCTTTTGCGTCTGAGCCTCATAGGGCTGTTTCACTGGCTATCGGTGATTGCACGAAGCTAGGCCGTGATAGACAAATCATGATCAACGCACATAAGTAGACATAGCCCAATCCTGCCAGACAGCAAGCAAGTGCAAAACGCGGGACCAGAGTAAGAACACGTCATTCCAATGACCATCAACGGACAGCCGATACAGTGGCATGATCAGAAACCAAGACTGCAAATATGTAAAATTAAGGTCATATCACGGACTGGGCCAGCCAGTCGGGATAAACAGTTCAGATCGAACAAAAAAGGCTATGAATTGAGTCACATGAAATTCACTGAACAACATGGACTAATCAAAACGTGACCCGAACAACGGATGAAATGATGCCAACTGGAAGGGGACGATAATGCGAGCAAAGAAACCTTTAAATATGTGATGGATCTATTTAATAACCGAGAATTTCTGTGTACCGGTGGACTCTGGTTGTTTTCTCTTAAGATAGCGGGAAAGGGGAATATTGACCTGGAGATAGAATCGGCCAACTCAAGAGCAGTAATCGAAACAGAGAAACGTCGATACTCGACAAACGGCTCTCGGCCCTTCGGGATTTTGATGTTCGTTCAAATCATATTCGTTGGCTATGTTAACAGTCACCTGCAGACCATTATTAATCGATTAGAAAAGGTTTGCATTAAAATATAAGTTACGATGGCACAAAGTAAGCATTTGCTAAATGCTGGCATATTTGTTGAAAAATATGCGCCGTAGGCATTTCATCGGAACGTTTAAATACAGATGGTTTAACAATGGAATTTCAGCAAGTGAACATGAGAAATCTGAATTAACAGGTAGTGTGTGATTGCAATCGAAACCAATAAGTAGGGCAAGAATATTTTGCAGTGACTAAGAGAAGAATTTGTACTGGACAGTCGAGTTCCCTATGTGCTAACCTGGAAGTACCTTGTGTATATAAATTTAAAGGGTTGTCTGCAGTATACTGCAAATTATGGAAAAATATCCTGTCTATGCTCTGATCTTATCAGTACTAGCGTCCTTGTCTCTCGTCCATAAAAACCCATCGTATTGCAATTTTTGAAATCCAAGCACGTGACCTTCGGTGTAACAAGAATTGTACATTCAATTTCCTATTCCACACTGGAAGGTGACGCTGTTTTATTAAAGATGTTTAAATTTCTCATCGATTTATCAATCCAAATGCTGGTCCGCAAAATGTTATTGTCGCACGCCTTTTTTAGACACGAGGGCTTTACAAATTAGAAGGACCTGAGGCATAACAGAAATCTTTCTACTATGTTACGCAAGTCGCCCATTTTAACTGGACACCACTCTTTCTGTTCTTCTTTGGGAATGAACTCCACTTCAAGATGCCACAGAACAGATAGGGTTTCCCTTTCATCTTTAAACTCCTCCCTTACAAGATACTGTATAATTGACTGCCATCAAGCACTGAGTAAAGGCCTGTTCAGGATATTAATATGCTGTCTTCCTCTCTTAAACATCTTTACCGAGCCTTTACGAAATCTACTTTACTTTCAAGCAGTGATTTCTTGAAAGCCGTCGATTTATGCCCCTTTCTATTGGCAAGTAAATAATTTGCTGTTAAGACAATCAGAGCCGCTTGCATCAAGTTCTAAAATAAGGTTATGCAGTGCACGTTTTTTGGTGGATCCAAAACGTCATCAGGTTATGACTATCGCCCTCCGCTGGCCTACGTTTTGTTTCCATTTTGGTTAGTTACGATGAACCACCAAATTTGTACTGTGATTTTCTGTTTCACTCGTTTTACTCAGTTTTCGCTCAAATGCTAGGCGGCTGGAAAAAATGAAACATTTGAAGTATTTTGCTAATTTTGTGGAACGAAGACTAGTTGCATTTGAGTCATCAAAACTTCAAGTAGTTAGAGGTAATTTGCAATTTTAACGATGAACTATGATATTCGGTCAGATATAATCAACTACAAATTTTGTGGTACCCTGTTGACCAGTAGAAACACATCAACTCAAGCTCATATGCGAATCTCAGATGAGACCACAAGAAAGGTTTTTGAGGTTTCAGATTTCATACTGCGATCACTGCTTTTTGGTTCTTTAGTAAAAGGAGGAGTAGGCCAACCACAAAATGCGTAACACCAATCGCAATTTTATTCATTTGGATGAGCTAGACAGTGATTTTTGCTTTATTCTTGTCCAATTCTTGCACTTTTATGACGAACTGTACTTTTGCTAAAGAGAAGAGTCTTCTTTGCTTAGTACTGTTTTGAGTGTCTGATTTTTCCGGTTTGCATTGGTGTGATAGTTACTAGTGCTGGCGAACTAACAAACTATTTAGTTGCAGAAACTAGCGAAACCTTTTCTAGTGGCATGTTATTTTAATTCCGTTTTTGCGGTGCTCAATGAAGAGCAATGAACAAATATTTTTCCCTACATTCCACAGTGGCCGGAAATATAATAGGTAACAATCGATAAATTCAAGCAGTTGTTGCACCACCCGCGCCTTTTCTAAAATTTCCAACATTCTCTGTATAGGAAGTGATAAAATACTTGCATATTCTATGAGCACTACTACCTTTGACAAGCTATTTACCAGGTTATTTCTAATGATGGCATTACTGGTCTGAGATTTAAACCCAAGCACTTTTTAATGTGCAGTAAAAGTAAGAATTCATCCCAAATGAATTCTGAAAGATATTAATCTAAAGTAACCTGAGCACAAACAAAGCATGTCTCCCGAGATTTTCTGTTATTCCTCAACACTAAACAAAATTTTTTACCTTTATTATGCGACCCTACTTAAAATCTCGTTACACCAGTTAACAGTGACCAAATTAACTACGACAAACTTGGCATTGTATCTTTGAAACTGAGCCGGAGGGGCTTACCTCTTCCGGATCAATCACACCATTTCGCATAATGCTTGTCATACAATGTGTTGCTTCTCACATTCTTGCTCTATCTATTTTGAAAGTGTTTTTCACCGATTTGACAGAAAAAATCCATTGAAAGAAAAATTTAAAAAGCTAACGTTACACTTTACCTCCTCTATGGATTCTTGTAAAATTATTCTTCTGACAACGGTAAAATTTCGCAGCTCTTTTTTAATTCGTCTGAGTAGACTATTTATTCGTGAATGTGAAATGAAACCATCTGAGAAGCATAATGTTTAAAACAAAGATAGATTCAGCTTCGGAAAATATCCAAAAACAGTAAAAGCTGCAAAGTCCACCGTTGTAAAACAAAGTTAGACACAAAGAGTTTTTATGCCAGCGGTAAGGCGTTTATGTGCTGAATATCTACACAATGGATTTTCTTGCTATTGAGTATGTGGCCCATTTACTTTTTCATTGAACCTTTCGCAACATGTTTGATCAAACGAGAATCATGTGGAAAGTCAGCTTCAGCCAATAAGTCAATTTTCACCTGTTCCAAGACCAGGTTGCTGAAGTACGTCCTGACAATGAAAAAATTCAGAAACGTTCCACTAATCCTGCATTATATATATATATATATATCAAGTTGTGCACATCTATGTAAGGATCGTGTGCCATCGAAATCTCGTTGAAGGGAGGAAGCGGTTGGCGAACAAGACCAAGGAAAAGGAACAGTGTTCGAAGCCTGCTACACATGCAGAATTCCTCCATTCTCCGGCTCCAAGTCATCAGCTATCCAAAAAGGTCTATAATTTCTATGTTGAATTCATATTACCCGGTTACCCAAACCAAAATAAGTAGTTCACTTTGGTTATTCTACCCGGAGCCTTTGAATCAATGATCTAAGTCAAAAAGTCGGTGGATGATCTGAAAATCACATAGCCCTGAGACTATCGTTGACTGGTTGTTCCGTTAGCAAGCCTTTGGGATGAGGGCAGATGTCTTGTGTGCCCAGCACATCCCTTCGTCACAGAGGCCGGTGATGCCATAGCCATATGCAATGAACGCCACCAGTAGTTGGCCTAGAATCAAAGTCTAGCCAAGTCCCCCAGACTAATTATCAAAACTCAGTCAACTAAATGGAAAACGCCGAATAACTGCACTTTTGTTGGCACTCCCAAGATGGTAAGGCACTGGGAAAGATCTCCTCGGCGGAACCCGTCTGAAATGCGCCCTGTTTTTGAGGCTTCTCAAGAGAGATTCAAATTGAGCATCTAAGCTGGATTTTAAGATAAACATCTGACCATGCTATGTACTGATAGAGGAATACAAACCAGTCTCTTTAATTTTGTTTATCTAAGACATTTTTCCCAGGATGTATATTTTTTGAAAGAATTTGATTCCATTTAATAAAAATGCTTAATTGTATCAAATGAAATAAACTCCGTTCATTGCACCCATTCTGAGTGAGAAGAGTAGCACTCAAACAGTGTGTTGGACTAGAACCAGTAAATTTGCTACAGACAGCTTCCGTAAACCGCTTTAAAATAAAACTATTACCACAGTGCTAATCGCCATTCAACCTGATTTTGCGAATCGCCTGCGGAAAGTATTCGCCAATATTGAGTGCAAACTGTTTAATTTTGCGCATTTGCCTCTACTGAGTTTGAACAATGCTTCCTTTACCATTATTTTGTTGAAAATGTCATGATAATCTTATGCTTTGATGCTTTTAACTGATGCCAGTGGTAATTTTGTACATCTAAAATTATTAATAATGTTCCCTAAATAAGTTACAATATATATGTATACGCTACTGGTTTGCAACCAATGAGGGGAAAAATAATTACCGGTGACCATAGAGTTTAATTGCTAAGAAAATGGATAAAAAGAAAAACTAACGGATTCAAAGTTTCCAAAGAATTCTTCCTTAAAACCGTTTTGATATTTTGCATCATTTCCGAATAAATAACACTGGAATGGAAACACTTAGTATCCGTTCGGAAGGCGTTTAATAATGACATAATCGCGCAGTACTTCTAACATAGAAACCAACCAAGGATTTGTCCCGGTTCCGTGTTGTTTCCATACTATTAGTTGCTCACAGAAGAAATATCTCTTCGAACAACACCGTGTGGCGGATATATCTGACTGCCGACTTTAAATAGAAAACAGCAGCCTTCTGATAAGCACGCAAGCGTATTTGGCATCAATATTTTTTTACTTGGGCATGTGATAAGATATTTGGAGGCATCAATAGCATCAGATGCAGCATTCGGGGAATGTGTCTTCGGATGTTTTATTAACTGTAATTGAATTAACTTTTGTGAACTGCCGCATTTTGGCGAATTTCGAGTTTTTCGGCTCCATTTTAGTGCACTAAACTTCGTAAATACAGTAATTTCCTGAGAACTAGCTAGTGATAGATGAGATGATAATGAAATTAGTGAAATCTCCAAATTGAAATTGGCTGTGTTACATCTGGTAAGCAGATAATTATTTTAAAGGTTTCAGAAGACGACATGAGTTAAAAAATATTACTAAAGCTATTTTGTTTTTAAAGCTAGGCTGCTGATCACTAAACTCAAGAATAATAATGAAACAAAAGGTTATCTCTAGACGTTGGGATTTTTTCTTTATTTCACACTTTAAAGGATGTCCTACGTAATGAGCAAAACAAAATATAAAGCTTAAAAATAAACATTGAGAGCATTTTGTGCCGGCTTCTTTTCTACTATCAAAAGAATTCTACGGATCCAAATGCAGTTGCATTTAGTTGACATTTTTCCGAAGAAAACGCAGCAAAACTTTGGGAGACAGAAAGAATGCTGTAAAAAGCAGCTCGCTGCGTTGCCATAATGCACTGGAGTGAATAACCTCAGGCAGGCAATTAGACTCTAGTTGCTTGTAGATAATTTAAAAGTAATGTGTTATAAACCGGACGCATCATCCGAGGACATTAAAGGGCAGAATTAAATGGGAATTTTTACTTCGCGGCAGCTGCCGAACTATACTGCAACCGCCAGCTCGGGCAAAGGCCGTCTTCATTTATATTACTGTTTTGGGGGCTATTGCTAAGAGAAGGGCAAAGCAACTTGTCCAAATTCTGATCGGATATGAATCTTTCAAATCTGCTTCTAGCCAAACGGTTGGATTTAAATGAACAAACGTTTAAGCGACACTTGAAAATTTTATTTTGCGACGGTTACAGGACTGTCAAACAGGAATTCAGCCATCAATAAAAGAAGAAAACAATCCACAAAGGAGAAATTCATCCTCTTTCTATCCTAAGATATGAAATGCAAAAACACACTGGAATAATAACCATTGATTCGGAGGGTTTCAAGGCGATTTGCATGTTCACATTTCTAGATAGAATTAGCTAGAAGTGCTTTTCTACGGAAAACTTCTCATGAAGTAACAGAACTGCCTTCAAGATATTCTCGAAAATGTGCCAATAGGACAAATTAGAAACTAATCTGGGAATACCAACGAGCATTGAAATGCCGGAAAATAAACTTTGAATATTGAACAAATATAGCCCCAGTTAGTAAACTATTTAAGATATAAACATTTTCATGATAATAAAAGTTAGCACAAACTTTTTTGAGTCTTTGTTTAAAGTGAAGGAACGTTAGACCATACAGCATCACAGTTATACCATGGTGAAATCAACCCTTGACTGTATCCGTACATGTAATTTCTTAAAGAAACCATGGAGACTAGTGGTCTGCCGGCACGATAAAGTTCAAGGAACTTTAAATGAGAATTAACCTCTCAAACTACAGGATTAAATGCAAGTTGAAAATCTGAGTTGGCTGGATTGCACGTTTACAAACATTTCCGAAAATTTCAGTGGAAATTCAAGGCACCCGATGGCTGAGGGTAATTCTAGTGGATGAATCCGTAGACCATCATTTGGTTATTTCTGAGCGGCATTCGTGTAAGCCGGGAAGTTATTAACTTGACAAACGCAAACACACAGGTTTATGGTAGCCAGCAAGACTATAAAGATTCCTTCAAATCCTTCAAAAATGTGACAGAAACCTTCCAAAAACACTGCAAGTAAAGAATACTTTTTTAAGTATAACATAGCTTTACAAGAGAAGACCAAACGACTAAACGCGTAAACCATTTGCAAAAAGACTCCATGTTTCTATGGAACAATTTCAGCGTAGTTAACTGTGTCGTCTCGTCGCAAGCTAAATCCGTTAAAATTGACAATAAAGCCAGTATATCAACTGTGCCAGTAAAAAACAAAAACACATTCCACTGCTTAATAATTTAGGAGTTTTCGTCATCTTTATTACGTACCACTTCTTTACCATTTGGATCTGACATCGTGAAACTAGTTATTTTGCCGCGGCTTTCAGTGGCGGTTCTGACCTTGAAGTTCAAGACCATCAAACGCAACAAACAAAAGTATATGGCGAATCCGGAAATGCCGTTGAACTTGTGGCTTTGCACATGTGGCAATCTAACGCTTGTGCAACTCTGAGCTTTTCAAGGGATCCAATTGTTCTCTGGTTTCAAGTGTTCCAGTTTTTTCAAGTGGTTTCTGCATACGCGACCGAAAGACAGGACGATAGTAGATTTCGCCAGTTGCACATATTGACTAGATATTATTTATAGCGCGCACCGAAGCTGAATTAAGAAAGGCAATTTATGATCCTACTATTTTGTAAAACGCAGCAGTAATCGGCATTTCATGATGTTTCCCAGCTCTAGTGGACCGATGAACAGTAATTGAAGCAGTAACAAGCTGTAGTGAGTAAAATTCAGTTGCGTGCAAAATCGATGCTAGGTTTCTCGTGTTTTGAGGCCTCGAAATAGAATATAGTGAGGAAACATGGGGAAAGGAAGACTTGCAATCCACGATACTTTGAGCAAGTTCCAACATATTTTGCACCGCCGGCTGACTACCTCGTTTCCTGCTAATTGCTCCTGACGTATATCATTAGACCTCCAGCTTAATATGGATAACAAGGTGCTTGGGTCTGCCTGTTGGGGTTTAACCTGAAGCAGACTATTCCGTGGAAGTTAGAAAAGATCCACTGGAGTTTGTGTTTCCTTCAAACGTCGAACGGTATACTGATACCCTCAAGTCAGCATATTTTTTCAAGTGCTCACATATTAACCCGTTTCAACTTAAGCCGGCAGGCCAGTGTATTAGTGGCTTGATCGATCTTACCAATGTCCTGGGATGGCTGAGTATTTTGACAGTAGCGAAAGCCTGATGTGTCCCTGATCCTCCAGATAAAGTAAGGTGGAAAGGCGGAACAGTGATAACATCTCAGGCTCCTTTGAACAAACCACTAATTAAGAACGCCGTGCTCTAGCGCCCTCAGATGTGCACTGACATCCGGTCTTGCAAGTTGCCATTCGCAAAACCACAAGAGGTGCTTGTTAGACCCTATCTCGTCCGCCGCATAGACACTGACATCGATGTCTTGTGCTCGGCATGCTTCGATGAAGATTTTAGTCGTTTGCTGGCATCGATAGTTTAGAAAAACGAACATTATCCGCAGACAATGGGGGGTACACAGTACAACTCCAGTTGTGTGATAATACCAGAAGGCCTACGGGGCATTTGAGTTGTTACCTTAAGCTCTATTAAGCTTAAATTTGGTCTTGTTACCCCGTACCTGACCATGCACAACGCTGGTGGGCCTTTCGCGAATGGCACATTCCATTCTGAAAAGGTTGCTTGATTCGTCCAGTTATGCGAGTAGCTAGTGTTTAGCGGAATAAAAGGAACATAAATTTATGTTCTACAGATGAACCTGTTTTTTTATTATCAAGGCCTGAAGTCAATCTTGGGAAAGCAATAGCAAGATCGTCAGTCTCCACCACTGCTGCGAAAAAAACCTGCCGTAAGTTTTCCCAAATCTTGTTAGTTTTAAAAATGGATTGCTAAATCTAGGCATGTTGGAAGTCAAAGCCTCTTCACTCTCTCCTTTTCCTAATCACCTTTAGGCCACTCATGAGGATCTAACTCCCCAAGGCATTGCATTTGATTTTCGTTTATTTTAAGCTGAGTAAATTTACTTGGTCCTTTCGTTGCATTCAATTTTTAAAGTGGTTAACTCATGGACGTTTGGTTTGATTACGCATCACACGGAATTATGTCAGCTTGCGCTGCTGCTGCCCCGATTAGTTTTATGGTTTGCTCCGTCGAATGCCACAATTTCGGTTACTCAGCACTGATTTCCTCCTTATGAAATTGTTTGTCCTGCCCGCTAGAACGTGCAGAACTTTTTGTGCTTCCCCGGGCTGCATTACAGGAACCGACTATTTGTTACCACCAGTGCTTTTTTGGTCAAATGTGAACCGCCTACCTTCGCATTATTGCACTCATGCAGACTTTTTTCTTTCGTCTCTGCTCGCAAGGCATTTCACAATCATGCATATGGCATGGGGCCTTGATATTGTATAAAAATATGTCAATATTGCTTGTTTGGTCAGCTCCTATGTGCTCACACATTTGTCCCTTTATTCTGCTGAATATGGAATGGAAACCACAACCGAGGTTTTTGTACTTTTGCGTACACAACTTTGTTGTGAAAAGCATCGCACAATTTACTTTCGGTGTCCACCGGTGTGCGCCAGGCCTTGAGGCTAAAAGTGCTGTCCGGAAATCGTAAATTTCCCCATTTGTTGAATCGGACCAAGAAGTGCAGATCAAGGCTTCACTTATTTGGATCGCTACTTGGATCAATCACAGCATAGATCAACACGTGTTTTAACGGCACACTGAGGAGGCCTGCATTTCTTTGCTCTCCCATATTTTTGGGAAGGTGTGAAAATGCAGCCAGTTTCTGAAATACGAGAATTGGTTTGTGTTCCCGCATTGGTCAAATGAGGCAAGCAGTACTTATCCTAGGTTTCCGAATATGTTTGGCTCTGACCCTCGCTTATGCAGTAGTCCGTCATAACCTGTGAGTTCATTGCCCATATTTCAACTCACCTACTATACTCGCGTCCTTCAAGATTTTCTCATCTTCTCAGGATAGCACCTGAGCAGCCCAGCATTAATCAAGCACATGGAGATAGGCAAACTGTGCAATTTTTATGGGACACTCATTTGAACTGTGACGGGCACCTCTAAATTTTTCTTATTACGGCGATTCAGGGGCATTTTCATTTATATTTCAGCCCACTGTTTCTTAAACCTTACCACTGAGCCGCCTTCCTTTTGACATTCAACCGGACGTAAAGTAATGGCTGTTTCACCTGGACCCGCGCAGCTGGCATCGCTAAATATGATTTTCACTTCCGGGTTATGGACTGTTTTAGTAACTTAAGCCAATGGACTGTGGGTAGCTGCCGCAGCTTGTTATCTTTCCAACTATGTGCTATATCACTTTATGCTTAGTTCCAGCCCGCCGCCCGCAGTTAATTAGACGTTTTATCTCGCTAGGATTGTACAGTAATTTTTCTTTCTCGGTTTGACCCGGCGCTGCCTTTGTCCTTGGAGTCAGCTGTAACACTCCGCGATCCATCACTCCTGGAGGCTCAGCGACGTCTGCAAGTGCGACGCCACAGTAAACCTCATGGTCGTAGACAATGGAAAGGTTGGCGCTAACGGTGGAGAAATAACAGCCCCCTGAAATAACGCAGGGAACTTTGGTGATCGAAAACGCGTTGCATTGAGGGAACGGCGAGGATCGATAATTCAAGTTCGGGACATGAAGGAAGGACTGATTTATGTTGGTATTGATAGTGTATATTATCCTTCGGAAGCGGCCAACGAGCGCTGATTTGACAGTAGCCCAATAATTTGTTTTCAGGTCGGCCGGGTGGAAGCTTTGAGACGATATTTGCATTTTCCGGATGTCCGCATTGCATATGATGAAGCGGGGAGAAGAGCAGAAATCGGAAAGGCAGTCGAACTGTCTGAGATGTTCCAGAGGGCCAGTAAGATGCGAAGATAAGGGAAGGAGATACAGGTATGGTTATGGTTTGCTTCTGGGGGACAATGGAAACCTGCAATACGCATTAACATGACATGCAATTACTCAGGTCCCAAAACCGAGTGCCAAAACATTAAAAGGGACAAAATATTGAACGCGGTAAACACCAAGGTAACTACAGGATTTGCATCAAAGCGTTATGTAGGTAAATGTATGTTCTCGCAAAATTCAATTCAGTATGGATTTACCGTTTTTGGTGTACCACATAGGCCGCCATGTCCGATACATGCAGTATGATGGTCTGTCCAACCTGAGTAAAGATAACGTACATGGCCGTGGGAAACAATACTGATATATATTATAACCAGTTTAACGACGAGACGCACAAAGAGGCAAAGTATGATGGGAAAAATTGAAGGACAAGGAAA
Source organism: Fasciolopsis buskii (assembly GCA_008360955.1). Classification (NCBI taxonomy): domain Eukaryota; kingdom Metazoa; phylum Platyhelminthes; class Trematoda; order Plagiorchiida; family Fasciolidae; genus Fasciolopsis; species Fasciolopsis buskii. The sequence continues at coordinate 118,280 of LUCM01001584.1, forward strand.
CAATTGGTACAAATAAGGAAAAACGACTTCCTGGCAGCTTGCTTGCTGAAAGAAGGCAATAGCACACCAATGTTTAATGTTTAGCGGGTTGGCATTGGCTGCGCAATCGGGTTTTTTCTTTTCGATCTCTGTTGTTTGAATAACAATAAGCAGAATTTTTCAAGGAGTGAGCCGTGGCCAACAGAGTGCTGCCAATTGGGGAAGCTGACCGGCTATGGAAGGACCAGAACCCGTAACCCCAGCGTCCAAACACCAAGACTATGTCCGCTTGACCGCCGCCGGAATCTTCAGCTGTCTGAGACCATAAACTAACAGGTAAGGGAGGGGGATTCGTGAAACGATGGTTACTTATCTGAAAGTGAACAGGTTCTGGAGAGACATATGCTGTTGAACACAATAGCATAATGAAGTGAGCCATGTTAGTTTTGGCGTAACGCGGGGCGAGAGCAGAATAAATGGTGAAGCATCAGAATGGCTTCTTCTGGAAACATTCCTGATGGTCTGAATTCACATCCCACAGGATGGCGTGTCTAAGATAATCCATTTCTTCGCTGGTTGACAAACCCGGGAGATTTAGGACAGCGATGCCGGCTCTTCCTCGAGTTTCTCTTTTCTTTTCACCTGGAACAGTAAAGTAGCAAATGAGGAACATTCCGGGAATATTTCCGTTGGCGCCAATAATGAACGATCAGGTAAGCGGTCCGAGTTATGCATCACCAATGGAGCAACACCCACGCTGCTCAACATAATATCTAAGACAAAAATGCTTTATCTATTAACCAAGAAAAGAGTGACGGAAGCTCCTAAAACAAAAACCAAATCACCTAACAGATTTCGCGATATGTGGCAATTACAAGTGGGGAATAAATGCGGAAAAAGCAAGCGAGGGGACAGGAAAAGAGGTTTGAGCATGAGCTTAATCTACAAGTTAGGAATACGGACGAAGGATCGCCAAAAAAGGAAAAGTGTAATAAAATCGGACGATGAAAATAAAACATGCATAAGTGTTTCGACATCTGCAACTATATTAATGTACGCATCCATGTAAACGTGCATGGAATCAATTCGCATAAAAATAAATAGAAATGTTTTAGTAGGCAGATGTATATTGCTTTGAAAGATAATTTATCTAATTTAAAAAAGTTGTGGCGAAGGGCGCCACACTGTGGCTCAACGATAGGAGAGTAAGTGGAGGGTAGAGATAGAGTGGCTTGTTGAAAATGGGCAGGGAAGAAATTTGCCATGAAGAGTAAAACCGGTGAGGGCAGTGCAAAAATCAGTGTATGTCAATGGGTGGATAGATTTGTTAGTGTGTGCGGTGATTTCTATTGGTCCTGAAAAGAATCAGATTGGTATAGGTAGATGTGAAATCAAATGCTCCTGGGGACCAATTTGGGCACCCAAACTGATCTGATCGAGTTAGCTATAACGCTGTGGATGTAGGCTAACATTGGTATAGCCGACTATAATGAGAGACAATGACGAGATTTTACGCTCAAAAGGATGCCTTAAAGCCATGAATGTACGTGGTTTGCCAATGGTAGCATACATCCGATGCATTGGTAGCGTGAAATAATTTCGTGTACCGAATGACTAGTTTTACAATTACCAGGAGACCAAAAGTTACAACACAAGATTGCATGCGTTACAACATTCGGCATTAGTATTCCATTGGAAGAGCGTTTGGAGGAAATGGAACTGAAGGAGAGAAACAATTCATAGGAACTTTAGTAACTGTACGCTTGATGTTGCTAGGATAAGAATGAACAAATTAAGACAAACTGTCTTAGAGAATGCTGTCCAGTTTGGTCACATATTTGAGGTGGCTAGAGATGCATAAGTATCAAACTATATGAAGCATAACGATGAATTCAACCGACCGCAGGGCTTTACGTACCACGGCAACCGCCAGCTCCTTTGCTCTGCAAGACGCGGTAAGCAGCATAGTAAATGTTTGCTTTAGATGAAGGCCCTTCAATACGTTTTCCGTCGACCCATTTGAGTTCTTGGGTTGCGCGGATCACTGGCAGGTAATCAACCATCCCTACACGCTAACTAATGCGGTCTCATTTGAGGCTGCCCATGGACCGTTAACTACGCCGGTCGACAGGTGGCACCGCAATCGCACAGAGAATTGGGTAGATCCAGGTTTACCTGGAGAACAAAGGTTTGCAATCGCCATCTGGCATTAGGAGGTTGCAAATTCAACTTTCGGAGCAGAATTGGGCGTTCGTGAAGAAGTGAAGGAGCTAGAGACTTATCACCATACTGGAATGAACGACAACTGTTGCCATCAATGTTTATATAAGAGACACCTTGTCCTTGACAAACCGTAGGTTGCTCCTAAAAACTTGGCTAAAACTATAAACCAATATGAAGCAGCCGAGTGAAGTAAGAAGATATTACAGGCACACGTGTTGAAACGGGAATATAGACATGATAATTTACTAATATTTAGGGGCCTTTTAGCCAAAATTCAAGTGGGTTTGGAAAATATTGCGGGTAAAACTTAAAAATGTCATGATCGGCGCGCATTGCCAACGAGTACCCATATTACGGTATATTGCAGGGAGCAACAATATAGGAGTTTGTGGAGACTATGAAGTGCTTAGCGCTGACGAGGAAGAGGGTGGGGTGCGCAAATGCAGCACGGAGCTTGGGTGAGCCGGCTGCAGGTGTCAGGCAAAATTGTGAAGTCCAGCCGTTCTGGGTTAGGGACCTGGAGGATGCATTTCGAGGGCACCGGAAATTCGGCCTATATGAAGCTTGGCAATGAAGAATCCTAGGAAAGGCTCCATTTGTATGACAATTCTTGAGATTACTACTGTACATATGAGTATGGTGCCCTATGCTAGACATGCCTCTGTTTATTTGAAAGTTTGTTTGTTCCAGCTCGTCGCGCGCTTATTCCCCCTATTGTTTTATGACCCAAGCGAACCACGTGCTTACTTCTGCACAGTGACGTCGGCTTTCGATTCTTTTGTGCCTGCATATATTGAATAAATTTATTATAATTCAGATCGTAGAATCACTTGATTTGTTTTGGAAATCAGCTTGGGCGATGCATTGCTCAAATGCATTCTACAGCACGTCCGATCTATATAAAGAGATACAGAGCCTGCACGGCTTCATTTTTGCGTAGTTTGGTTGAATGCGGTGGACTGCAGTGAGGGCGTTTGCGGACCGTAGTCCAAAGGTAGTGAGACAAAGTCCTAATCTGGTAAATCAACAAAATGGTGGAGTCTTCAGTTGCGGGTTGCTAAAACGCTGAAAAGGATTCATGCAAATATATATAAATAGGTAGATATTTCTAATAAAATATCCGAGAAATTGCATCGAATTATGAAGAGGTATTTATTGGAATTATTATCAAATGTGTAAAATGTAACAATAAGAATAAGAAGAAATATGTTAGTGCCAAATCTATGATTTCCAAAATGGTGACATTCATATTAGGCTGACTCACTTGGGGTGAATTCAATAAGAGCACGAAAACGTTTCAGCATTCAACAGCGGCTCGGACGGGAACAGGAGGAGGATGATAGGATGAAAGTGATTGGAATAAAAACCGTTCATTAAAAGGAACCTGGTAAAGGGTGCACCGTATTGCGTTCATGATTTCAGATAGAGCTAAAAGTCCAATGACCTTCAAAAGCCCGAACAAGCTTGGTGTTTGTCCCAATCGTGTTTATGACAGAAGAAAGCTCTTGAATTGCGTTAGATTCTGACAGAACTCGACAAAGTCTGGCAACCTATTCTGCCAGTAAGATTAGACAACTGTCAATACCTTTGATTTGAAAGACACTTTGAAATGTAGTATTGCATTTGATAACGGTTGAATGCTGCGACTGAACAGACGCGTTTGCAACCCGGACGGCGTTTCCAGCTGTAAGTTTGTGAGCTTAGTCGCTTGAAAATGACTCTGAGGCCCAGTTTTACATGGAATAGACAGCGATGGCAAACTTTAGCAGCTGGATAATTCTCTCGCAACTTTGTACTTGCAGTCTGTACGTTTTGAATTGCAATACGGTCAGCTCTGAGTATGTTCGATAATGTGACCAAGCAATACTCGCAATGTGGTCTACCGTATGGTTCTTGTAACGTTAGCTTTCAACTTCGAGTGCGAAATGCTTTTGCAGGGAGCCGTTGGTCCTGTTTGCGTTAGCAAATTGGAAATCCGCCTCCTTGTGAAAGTTGAATGAGCAAGAGAGTCGCATGCCCAAGCTTTTCGCGCAGTCAAAGGTTAGTTTTGGAAGGCCGCTTATAAGGAGCCTAGCCTGTAGGGTGTGTAACTTATAAGTCACAATAGCACGCTTAACTGCAGAGAACCTCATCGCCCAATGCCTATGCCACTCGTGTAGCACGTTTAAATCCTATGTGATGCTATTCATATTTTGGGGTAAGCACGAAGGATCGAAAAGCTAGACTAGCTTGATGCGAGCCCTGGTGCGACAGTAGTATCGGCAGAAATCCATGCACGTCTAATATGGAATCCCTAATTGTCAAGCAATGTGCCGTCATTAGTGTTGAAAGCTTTAGGTAAACAGATGCCAACTGTATCGGTGTGACGTGATCCAGCAGCTTTGATAAATTCATCACGCGAACTGGGCCTTCGCAAGTATATCGTAGTGGTTTGGGTAACCATACAACCCGAATAAGTACATGCAAAGATGTATCGAGTTTTGTTGAAAGGAAAACTCTTGTTGCCGCAGACAGGTTTTGGCCTCGGACGGATATCACATGTACGCAGACAGGCTAGCGGCTCATTTCTATACAGCGTGTGAATAAGGACGCCAGGCAATCATGACGTCTTGCCGAACACAAGTTCTGCGGCGGTCTTTTGGAAATTCACCTCTGACCAACTTCTATTACCGGGTAGAACTGACGTTAACAATTCGCATCAGTCAAAATTATCGTGAGATATGGCTTAAGAATGAGGCAACGTGTCTGTCCATCTTAGATCCTTGGCAGTGTAAACATTGTTTAGTTCACGTATGGACGTACGTTTGCATGGACTACCAGGCGTACCGAACAGCTAAATTTCATGAACCAGCTGCAGTAGGTGGATGCGGATGCTCGTGCAATGCTTCGAACACGGGCTGACAATATGTAGTTGTCGGTGCCAGGCAAAGTAAGCCCGTAGAAATGTCGCTGGCGATTACTGAGCCGCTTCTATGCACGACCTGTCCGGTGCCTGAGCTAGTGCCATCACAGGAAGGTTGAGTTCGGACGACGTAGTGACATTTGTTTGTTGGCGTGTTAATGCATCTGCTGCAACGTTTGACCTGCTTTTTATGTGACAGAAGTTGATCTTGAGCTGATAGATGCACCTTAAGTGTCTGAGTTCCCGTGGAAATTGCCTTTCAGACTTAGTATGCATTACGTGCTTTAATAGGTTTTGGTTGATTAGCGGGAGGATATAACAATCGTCGACAGCTTGAGAAAGTGTCCAATGGCGCTGCGTGCCACTAACTGTTCTCGAGCAAATGCACTGTATCCCGTTTCCTTATAACTAATGGCCTAACAAAAAACTCCTTTGGCTCCCAGACGTCGGAAACCCATCGTTGCAGGATCACTCCCGTAACATAACCCAAAACATCTACCGCCAGGCCAAGCGTGGCAGACAGACAGGGGTATGTCAGGAGCGTGGCCTTAGATATTGCTGGCTTGATCTCCGAGAACGCTGCTGGTGCGGAATCTGTGTGCATTAGCTTGCGTGACTTAATACAAAATGGATCAATCAATGCATGAAGCCATCCAAGGGCTTGGAGAATGAAACAATTGTATGATTTTTCCGACCTCAGAAATGCTCTCAGCTCTTTGATTGAGGACATCATCGAGTAGTGTGGAATAGCTAAAACTTTATCCTTGCATGTTTTACTGCCCCCCTGGAGTGATCTTCTGCCCGCAGAACTTCAATTTCGTTTTGCCTAACTCATACTTATCAGGCCTGGCTATTATTCGATTGTCAGACAGAGGATGCCAATAACGATAATATTTTTGCTATATTTCTCGGGGTTTGCCGAAAACCGCGCCGGTTGCATAATGATAATATACAATGATATCAACTGGGAGACAAGTTCATTCCTTTGCTGGATACGGAGTAGTTTTGAAAAACCTAATAGTGAAGCAAAATTCTGGAGTTGTTTTTTAGAGTCCAAAGTGAACAGTAGCACGGGACGTTTAATTCCAAAACTGGCAGGCAGTATGAGTGGCTTGACCCGCCAATTTTAGCCTGGCGCCGGGCTGATGAACAGCAGCCGATGCAAATGAACTATCTTGAAGATGACTGGAAGCAAGTGGAATAGTATGTGAAGCCTTTTGAGCGCAATAATCTATCTTTTGAAAGTGGAGGAACGGATCTGTACACGAATTGGGAGAATTCAGAATAATCAACCTGTCTGGTTTGTCAACCATTTGAAGCCAGTATAGAAACGCGCAAATGTTCTTATTCATGATATCGGCTCGCTGAGTCAAAATGAATTGTTTTGAAATGGTCCAGGAGTAGCTTCTTTTGCAAGGTCCGCAGTTGATCCAGATTCACTATCAGGACAAAGAGTAAAAGTTTTGCAAGATCAACTGGTTAGAATTTGGTGGCATATACGATAAGCCAAAGTGAGGGGCGGATTTACCAGCATCAGTAAGGTCGCTGGATTGAACTGTCAGTAAAGTCGTATTATCATTATTTTTACCTGCTTTGCTGCTAAGAGGGGTGCAGGGCAGAACTTGAGGAGGGGATTAATAACGATGGCTAATAGCCTAAGAGAATAAGATAGGCAGTTTGTGTGCATACCTCATGCAGAAGCAGTGCTTGATTTGGTGTTGGTTCAGGAATTGGGGTACCGAGGCCAGCATAAGCGACGTGATGCTGGGACTGCAACAGTTTTGACAAGAGAGCAAGTTCTCGATGGAGAAGCATTTGGAAGGTTCTTGAGTTCTAAAACGTCCTTTAAGTGATTGACCAGAATGGGGCGTAGTAAAATACGAAGGCTCTTGCGATGATCTTGCCATTAGGGAACGGTAAAGCGAGGCGTCGGTTCAAAAACAGTAGAACGGTCTGGGTGGAAGGCAACATGCAAATTGTTCAATCGATGGAATTCAGTGGATCACATCATCTTCCAGCAGTGGAACAAATCCCACTATAGTATAGAATTTATTGTTACAATAGCCAATATTAAAAACTAATCAATTATTAGAGGGCAATGATTCCATGAACACGGGCAGGTAACGCACCTACCAACGGATAACTTTCTGACCTGATTGGTAAATGAGTGGTGCTACTTAAAAGGAAACGCAAGTTTGCAGGGTTAATTTTTATGTTCAATTTTGTTCGGAAGGGACTGAAAGTTTTGAAAATGGCTAATCTGAGACAGCAAGTTATGGGAGATGAAGAGGGACCGCACTAATCCAGGTTGACAGAACTTAGAGAAGGGGACAAAATTCTGATCACCTCATTTGGAGCATCAAGCAGGTCAGTGGAACTGTTTGAGTAATTAAACCTTGGGCCACCTACCAAGGAAAACGTCCAAGGTTGGTGAAGCGGTAAGGGAAAGGTTCACAGGCAATAGCGCAACTAGGGATAAGGATGTCGTCAAACTTCTCTGGGCATGGAATTGTTGTGAGCCTCTGAGCAGAACGTTTGGGTAACGAGTAGCGACAATGTTGACGCTAACAAAAAAGCGGATCCAAACAGTTACGGTACCATTTGCAACAAATTAAATATGTAAAACACTAAAACCCCAACAGTGATCATTTCGGGTTCTGTTTTTCCGCTTTCTGACAACAAACCACGTGAACGTCAATAGAATTCGAACAAAGTTAGTGAACGGCAAACCTACGCTCGTGGAAGTAGCAAGAGTCCAGGTTGTCAAAGCTACAGTTAAATTGATCCAATAAAACAAGAAACCAGGTGTTTCCCTCAGAAGGCAGGTGGCAATGAGTGGATGGTGCAAAAAGGGGGTGATGTAGATGGTTGCTTCGAATTTCCCTTTGGAACTCCCGAAAGTTATACTCCAAAAACACAGGATGAAAAACGGAAGAATATAATTGGATCGGGTGTTCTTGTGGGCCTATTGAGTATAGACAAAGGTACGAGTTAAAACAAGATAATAATAATAATATTCGTGTAATTCTCGGAAGGTTCGAGAGGCATACTTGGTTCCATGATCAAATGTAACAAGGGTAGTGCAGGTGGCATTGAATAAGCAGATAAAAATTTGGTCACAAAACGAGAAGAAATAGCAAAATTGGCATATCAAAAGGAACAAGGTATTTGTACGCACCAACGATGCTTAACGCAGACGCGGAGTTCAACTGGACCATGTTGGCGGGCGTGGAGGTGTCTGCAGTATTTGGATTTAACGGGTCTATGAAATGGAGATGAATATTAAAATGTCATGAAGAAAGTCTTCAAAGACCTTGAGTGCTAAGTAAAAACTTGTTAAGAGCGAACCAAAACAGCTGAAGGGAAGAGTATTAGGGGCCTATAGGTACTCTGTACTATAATGGATATGATAAGTACGTCGGCTATCTAACCATGGATTCTGGAGCCAATAAAATAGTCACAAGCCAATTGAAAATGCGGAGGAACGAAGAAAACTGGCTAAACTTTGTTAAAAGATATGAAGAAGGGAAATGTTGTCGACACTGGAGAGTAAGGATTGATATGATATGCGTTGAATAATATATATTTGAAGCTGGCAAGCCAGCTTGAAACAAAAACGGATTTCTCTGCTCCTTTGTTTAAGTTAGTGGGCTCAGCTGATGGGGGTTACTAGCATAGTGAAAGCCGCGATTGCCGAGGCGATGTCTGGGGTGATTTTCGCAGTAGGCAATGGTAGCGGCATCTAGAGCAGGGATCTACGTGTGTTGAACGTGCGAAGATAGGGCCAGAAACTGGATGGTAGACTCTTGGCGAGACATGAGCGCAAACGCACAAAATTGGAAAGGAAAGAGGGAGACATGGCCGTCCGGAGGCAATCCAGCGGAGGGTTTTGGTGCGTGCAAATAAAACGACGAGACGTGATGAAGTTTTCTCGGTCGCCTAATCTTACTGGTAGAATAGGTTGCCAGACTTTGTCGAGTTCTGTCAGAATCTAACGCAATTCAAGAGCTTTCTTCTGTCATAAACACGATTGGGACAAACACCAAGCTTGTTCGGGCTTTTGAAGGTCATTGGACTTTTAGCTCTATCTGAAATCATGAACGCAATACGGTGCACCCTTTACCAGGTTCCTTTTAATGAACGGTTTTTATTCCAATCACTTTCATCCTATCATCCTCCTCCTGTTCCCGTCCGAGCCGCTGTTGAATGCTGAAACGTTTTCGTGCTCTTATTGAATTCACCCCAAGTGAGTCAGCCTAATATGAATGTCACCATTTTGGAAATCATAGATTTGGCACTAACATATTTCTTCTTATTCTTATTGTTACATTTTACACATTTGATAATAATTCCAATAAATACCTCTTCATAATTCGATGCAATTTCTCGGATATTTTATTAGAAATATCTACCTATTTATATATATTTGCATGAATCCTTTTCAGCGTTTTAGCAACCCGCAACTGAAGACTCCACCATTTTGTTGATTTACCAGATTAGGACTTTGTCTCACTACCTTTGGACTACGGTCCGCAAACGCCCTCACTGCAGTCCACCGCATTCAACCAAACTACGCAAAAATGAAGCCGTGCAGGCTCTGTATCTCTTTATATAGATCGGACGTGCTGTAGAATGCATTTGAGCAATGCATCGCCCAAGCTGATTTCCAAAACAAATCAAGTGATTCTACGATCTGAATTATAATAAATTTATTCAATATATGCAGGCCCAAAAGAACCTCAAATATGCAAAGTCAATTGGTCAAACCGAAAGCCGACGTCACTGTGCAGAAGTAAGCACGTGGTTCGCCTGGGTCATAAAACAATAGGGGGAATAAGCGCGCGACGAGCTGGAACAAACAAACTTTCAAATAAACAGAGGCATGTCTAGCATAGGGCACCATACTCATATGTACAGTAGTAATCTCAAGAATTGTCATACAAATGGAGCCTTTCCTAGGATTCTTCATTGCCAAGCTTCATATAGGCCGAATTTCCGGTGCCCTCGAAATGCATCCTCCAGGTCCCTAACCCAGAACGGCTGGACTTCACAATTTTGCCTGACACCTGCAGCCGGCTCACCCAAGCTCCGTGCTGCATTTGCGCACCCCACCCTCTTCCTCGTCAGCGCTAAGCACTTCATAGTCTCCACAAACTCCTATATTGTTGCTCCCTGCAATATACCGTAATATGGGTACTCGTTGGCAATGCGCGCCGATCATGACATTTTTAAGTTTTACCCGCAATATTTTCCAAACCCACTTGAATTTTGGCTAAAAGGCCCCTAAATATTAGTAAATTATCATGTCTATATTCCCGTTTCAACACGTGTGCCTGTAATATCTTCTTACTTCACTCGGCTGCTTCATATTGGTTTATAGTTTTAGCCAAGTTTTTAGGAGCAACCTACGGTTTGTCAAGGACAAGGTGTCTCTTATATAAACATTGATGGCAACAGTTGTCGTTCATTCCAGTATGGTGATAAGTCTCTAGCTCCTTCACTTCTTCACGAACGCCCAATTCTGCTCCGAAAGTTGAATTTGCAACCTCCTAATGCCAGATGGCGATTGCAAACCTTTGTTCTCCAGGTAAACCTGGATCTACCCAATTCTCTGTGCGATTGCGGTGCCACCTGTCGACCGGCGTAGTTAACGGTCCATGGGCAGCCTCAAATGAGACCGCATTAGTTAGCGTGTAGGGATGGTTGATTACCTGCCAGTGATCCGCGCAACCCAAGAACTCAAATGGGTCGACGGAAAACGTATTGAAGGGCCTTCATCTAAAGCAAACATTTACTATGCTGCTTACCGCGTCTTGCAGAGCAAAGGAGCTGGCGGTTGCCGTGGTACGTAAAGCCCTGCGGTCGGTTGAATTCATCGTTATGCTTCATATAGTTTGATACTTATGCATCTCTAGCCACCTCAAATATGTGACCAAACTGGACAGCATTCTCTAAGACAGTTTGTCTTAATTTGTTCATTCTTATCCTAGCAACATCAAGCGTACAGTTACTAAAGTTCCTATGAATTGTTTCTCTCCTTCAGTTCCATTTCCTCCAAACGCTCTTCCAATGGAATACTAATGCCGAATGTTGTAACGCATGCAATCTTGTGTTGTAACTTTTGGTCTCCTGGTAATTGTAAAACTAGTCATTCGGTACACGAAATTATTTCACGCTACCAATGCATCGGATGTATGCTACCATTGGCAAACCACGTACATTCATGGCTTTAAGGCATCCTTTTGAGCGTAAAATCTCGTCATTGTCTCTCATTATAGTCGGCTATACCAATGTTAGCCTACATCCACAGCGTTATAGCTAACTCGATCAGATCAGTTTGGGTGCCCAAATTGGTCCCCAGGAGCATTTGATTTCACATCTACCTATACCAATCTGATTCTTTTCAGGACCAATAGAAATCACCGCACACACTAACAAATCTATCCACCCATTGACATACACTGATTTTTGCACTGCCCTCACCGGTTTTACTCTTCATGGCAAATTTCTTCCCTGCCCATTTTCAACAAGCCACTCTATCTCTACCCTCCACTTACTCTCCTATCGTTGAGCCACAGTGTGGCGCCCTTCGCCACAACTTTTTTAAATTAGATAAATTATCTTTCAAAGCAATGTTCACTCGACACATATATTAGACGTTTCGCCTTCTTCGTGATCTCCGCACACTATTTTATTGTCGCCCTCTATTACATACTTTATTATTGCCACCTTTTGGCTCTCCACGCCGATTTGGGCTATTGTGCGTCCGTAATATCCATTTCTGTGCCCACTTTATTCTCTTTCTGAAACAACTAATAACCAGGACCTTCTACTGAAAATTATAACGGCTGTCTCTATTTCAGCTAGTAATCTTACCAAAATATGTAGTTGCGGCCCACTAAGATGGACAGCCAACTTGTAGTCATAAGCAAAGTTCTTCCATGCATAAATGCTGATGCAACAGCTTTCGTTGGTCTTACTACCTAGGTAATTCTCTGGTTCCCACTCGAAATCGTTCTGTGACTAAATTGCTACAGCAGGGTTTCAACCAGAAAAAGGCAGAAAACAGTTTTTACTTTTACATGAATGCATCATTGTGTTCCGGAAGTTTGCTTCTTGACTGCAGAGGACACAAAAATTACGAGTATACTGCTACTATTTCCATGTCCTTCTGTGGCGTCAAATGTGACCCTCTGGTGCCATTTAATGACCAGTGTGGTAAACGGACGCCGCGCCGCCTCGCATGAGACCATGATAGGTAGTGTTCGAGGTGTTTTCTAACCTACCAGCAACGTCCACACTCCAATGCTTCAGAAACAAGTGGAAAAATGAAAAGTAATCCCAAACAACAAACATCTATCCAAGCTCATGTTTTGGTACAAATGCCGTCTAACGGGAGTGAATCGTTTTCGTTCTAATTTTCCAACTGTCGCCTAGTGTCAAATTTCAATCACGGTCTCCGATGGATAAAACCAGCCCTGTTCTGACGCAACGCCCGGCTTCTTTTATGTATACTGTGTCACGCAGGGCATTGGAAATGACTTCGTGCGTGAAGCTGCAAAGCTGCTTGCATCCATCGTCATATTTCCCTCAGTTCGACGCTTGTATGCCTGAAGTCGCCTATATGGCCTACCTGGAACAGTATCCTCTGAAACACTTCAAAAATTCCAACCAAACATGTTACGGAAAAGTACAGCTGACAGTTGGTCCATGCGCTATGCAATTTTCCCCTTCTCACTCCCTATTAATCCGGAAAATACCAGGCCAAAAATATCACACCGGCCCTCACGGGTTCACATGCTGTCAGGTGGAAATTTCTGGTCTGTTGGAAATCATAAACCAACAATTTGCTTTGCGGCCTGGTTGTGATGCACCAGTACATCTAATTTGCACCATAACAGGCAATTCAAGTTCACCTATGACGTGTCAATCCACTTGGCTCAACAAAGCTGGCCAAAAAAGCCTTGCTACAGCCAGCTTCCTCAGCACAACTTATATCCCATCGTCAGCAATTCACCAGGTGATCACATTTTTTATTCCATGAGCTTCACAGTTTGCTATGTGACTGCTTCCAAAGCAAATTAGGAGTCACCAATTGGCACCGCAAAATTGACCACGCTTCCTTCTGTCTGTCCCCACTGACCTCCATTTGGGACACATCCCAGGCTGTTCGCCTCCATTTACCTCCTACTTTTATCCCCGTTATCCATTCGTCGACCAACATTTCAACCCTTGCTCTTTAGCTGGCACCAGGAAATGCACTCCGGGCTACAACGATGCTGCCATACTCTCACAGTACTCATTCTGTACTGCTGTAGTCATGCCTTTCAACGGTGCTCAAGCCGTCATTAGTACAGTACCACAAATTGTAATGGTACACCGTCAACCTCGATCTAAAACGGTTCACATGCCGCCTCCGGGTACTAAGCTTTCACCTAGACCCCGTCAAGTACCAGAGGGTCTCCGACCGACATTGCATATTCCCATCCCAGGCATCAGGGATAACAGACTAGAGAACTTTTCCCAATCCCAACCCTTCTAGAAACATCCGCGGATCCTACAGTCTACCTCTCAAATGCACGACCAATGAAGGCAAAATATATTCGCCATCGGTTGACAGTAACTCACGCAAACAGCGTTGTTAGTCGGCACCAAATTCATCTGCAGCTGTTTACACGTCCATTTGGGTGCTCCTCAAAAACAAGAGGCCTGCTGAAATCTTGAGATAGACCACGGTTGCGGACCTACGCATCCACACCTTTTAAAACATTCTCATCATTCACGTGTTACCAAAATTTTCCAGCGTGAGTTAATAGTGTCGAAATGGTTTTTTCTTCCCCGCATCATCAGCCTCTATGGTTAGCATCGGCTATTTCATTTTTATTAATGCCCATAACCTGGCTCGTCGGTCCTTTCCGATTTTGCATCGTAATGTGCGTCTGATTAGTAATGGTCTTTTCCTTCCATAACCCTATTGCGGTTTCTCCCTTTCACACTAACTAGCACTTCTCGATATTATTAGGCTCTGGGACTATTTCATAAACTATGCCGTCAGATAATCCACATCGTTCATTTCGATTGTGGAACTTTGCCATTTCCAGTCAGTCCCCTATAACTTCAATGCGGCAAGTAGGCCCAGATCTGATTTGTTTCACCCAAAATATGACTTTTGCCCCAGGCAATAAGCTTCATATCTTCCGCTCCGTGCCATTATACACTAATGCAAATAGCCAAATTAAACTCTTGAGCTTACTGTTGTTTCGACGTGGTGCTGTAGAAACCTAGCGCGAATCTCACATTACACTTGCCTGCCCTTAACCATTGTGATTACTTGTGTGTCACTTTTACCCGGGTCCGTGCGATCGCAATACTGACAACTCCGAAACTTGACCGGTACAAGGAGAAGGCAACCGGAGGCCGCAGCATTCTGAGCATATTTTGACGGGAGCGTGAGTAAGCAGTGCAGAAGCGGCGACCGCGCTGGACGGTCACCGTTCCGTTAACCGAACAATCCGGAGTGACAAAACATGTTCCGCTACAGTTCCTTTCCCTTGATTTTTGCTGATCAACCAACGGACTTTTTAAGTGGATTGATGTTTTTGTTGCTTGCCTAAATAACTATCGCGTGCTGATCTTAACAAAACCTGATCCTGCTGTTCCTGTGCGGTTTCTAACGGTTTGAGACTCTGCGTCAACCCTGGAAAGCTTTCTGACGAAACGCCCGTGACATGCCGTCGCTTACAACTGGCACTGTGTTCTAGGATTTCAAATGAACTTAATGTCTCACGTTCACAGAAACAGCTAATTGACATTACTGCTCCGTCCAACGAAACTAATTTCTCCCGTTTATGCCGGAAGTGCTGTGCTAAGCTTCCGCTGGTCAATGGGGTTTCTGTCTGACGTTCTGGTCGAAAGGTCATTTGTCTGCCACCTTCCCGCGACTGAGGCAGACACGATCTTTTATTCATAAGCGATAATAACCTACATTCTTCAGAGGACTGCGGGTTTAGGAGCAATATGACCACATCGTTCCATATCCTTGGGGTTTGCCGAGGTGAAGTTTGAATACAATTTCATGTAAGTTACTGGGGATAAAACGGGCGGCAATGAGGAATACTTGTGGCAGGCTTGCTCTGTGCTAAATATGAATGCAAAGGTTTTCCGCAATAGAGTTGTCGGGTCTTGGAACGAGCCCACTTCGGAGTCATTGGTTGGGGAAAGAGTAAAGGCAATTGAAACGTGAATAGATAAAATACGAATTACCCCTGCAGTTAGATAGCGTGGTTGCCGGGTGTTGCAGAGCAGATTGAGTGACGAGAACAAGTCAGCATGACATATTTATTGTTTTCAGTGAGCGCCATTAAAACAGTCACTGGAGACGGTTTTCCAAAGTGCAGCGATTTTGCAGAATTCCTCGGGAAGTTTGCTGATAAAATCATAGGTCGACGGTTGCCGTTATAGGCTTCCTTAAAGAGACCGAAAATGCAAAATAAATTAACTATTTCCTCTCCATGTCCCAAGTTATTCTTTGATGGACCGCTGACGCACCACTAATGAGCCAACTATTAAATTAACGATTTTATTATCCGAATGCTTAGAAACGTTGCATACATTACTGTAATATCATTATTTATGCTTGTTTGATTAGATAAAACTTGTTTGGCGGTTTTATGAAGGTATATTTTTACCGATTATCTTGTCAGGTGACTTAATCGCGTTTTTTGCTGGCTGTGAGTCGTTTTGCGTGTAGCATTGTTTTTATCCATTTTGGTTTACTTAAAAATCGATTGTCTCTAGGTATAACGCTAATGAGTTTTTTGAACCATGGGTTATTTGTGAAAAAAAGCTTTTCAACGGGTCATCTTCCGCTGCCTTACGCGAAGTATTTGGCCAGACCTTATTTGCGAACTGCTATTTCTATCATGTCACGTCTCATTGAGAATCGACTATATCAAGGCCAAGTAGTTATATCCGTTTTGGACATGGCTGTACCAGATAACCGTTGTATCTCCTTTAGCGTGCCATTATCTTGCTCTAAATTGCGAAGCACTTGCAACATAAATTTCATGAGCGTGAGTAGCAAACTTCGTGTCAGACTTAGAAGATCTATTAGATTATGAATCCTTTACAGGCCAAATAGTTTCAGGTGTTGCATGAAGGTTTACCTTCATCATACTCATTGAAGACATAAAATCTGTGGGTGTGTTAGTAAAAATTAGTCGCAGCCCAAGGCGACTTGCGAGCTCTGAAAAACTTTTGTGAAAATGCACTGATCCAATAAATGAGCAGTGTGTCAATGGCGTATGATTACCATTGGTCACATTTCAGACAGTTCTGATTTTGAGAAAGCTTTTACAGGCAGTGCTTATATATGCCTGTGACTCCGGTATTCAGGGACGTAATCGATTTGATATCTGTTACCATTTAGGAAGTGTGTATACCTTAGTTTTACAGGCCGGGTCAATGTCATGGTAAGTGCAAATTTTATAGGCACCATCCTCCTAAGATTCCACCGATTGATAGTAGTTTAGTCAAGCCTTGAGTGCAGCATTACGTATAATAGTTTGCTCTATTGTTTACAACCTTCTATTCAGTCAAAATAAAACTTGGCAGCGGAAAGTTTAACGTGGATTGTGGTTCGCAATACAGCTTTCCGAGTACATTTGTCTATATCTGATGTCAAAAATTGCTGCGCTTTGTGGAAAATGTTTCCAGAGCTGTCAAAAATCCATGAGCGCTACTGGGTATGCCGCGTTGAGCAGCCAAGCGGACAGTTGACGGCCGAAAATATTTCCACTTCTGACCAGGTAAATGTCTGGCAGTCGCTAGACTAGAAGTCGAGTGGCGTTCTTCATTCCACAGCCACTCACTTTCAAAATGACGGCTTATCCCTGATACGCAGTCTGTCACGTTATATGGCCTTCTTCAGGCCGCGTAATTGAACCGGTACCCTTGATTTTCACAAACGGGCCTCAATGACGGAGTAAAAAGCCGCTGAATTGTTATGCATGTTAAGTTGAGCTCAACCGTGAGCCATGACTGATACTAGACGAAGAAGTACAGCTTCGGCGTGTACCGACAGGCGTACGCGCTCAGATAGTGAGTGCTATGACCGGCGCCCACCAAAGACCATGAAAAAACGGATTGAATATCTCAGGCTATTATGGTCGCAGTCGATGTACCTTCCGTGGCTGCAGAGTACCATGGAGTGTCGTCCAGACCGACATCAACTTTATTTTATTTTCTCTTGCAGGCGGCCCGACCTCTCTCCTGGGAGTCCACTTTTCGGGCTGTCAACAACAAAATTGCGTAAAGGATTACGTGCACGTTTCGTTCCCAGATATACCCAGAAGAATGGTCTTGTTATAGCAATATTGTTACGTTCCCAGAAAAGCCCTTGTATCAGTTGATGTCTTCCAACGAATGAACGACCATGTTCAAAAGTTTCGAACTCAAATATTTTGCGGATATTCCCGATTTTATCGCTTTCATGATGATGTTGTCCACTGTAAGGCAGAACGCTATCGCCAATATTTTCCGCACGTCGGGCCCGTGGCTTTGAAGGATATCATTCAACGGGAACATGCCAAACCTGTTTTTCTCATTTGCCGCCTGCGTTCTTTGCAGTAGAATTTGGCGAAAATATCATTCGGGTTACTTAGACCGCTACTGTGTATTCATGTTGAAAGATTTTATGAAGCTCTATGGATCTGGGGGTCTGCGCTGAACCTTCACCACTGGGTATAATTTTGCTAGGATGAATGTGCTCATTTTCACTGGATGCGCTTTCAGCCTTTACACTTGAGTCATTCACGGGAACGTTCGGCAATGCACCATGAGCCGTATTGCGATTGTCGATTGTTTCGTCACACGGTAGAAAAATAGGCGAAAGTGTTTTGGGCGACAATTCTGTTTCAAGGCGATGCGCTCTCGTGCCGAATTGCAAGTCACGGTGCCAGCTTCAAGGCTGCTCGAATGAAGAACACCGTACGTGCTAACAAAACTCCGAACCACCGTATCATGATACGCTCAACGGTGGCAGTTATAGTAGACTCTGATAATGAGCATGCATAGTATCATGCTTATATACATACGGAAAACGTTCCCAAAGGCCAATGGAAACAACCTACCTAAAGGTTTTTAAGACGTAGGCCACTGTATACCTTTCCAAATGCTACACACGGGAAATCCAGTGCCACGATCTGGTCCTGCCTGGCTTTGATAAGTTTGTGTTCTACCCGTTGTGTACAGTTAACCACCATGAGAAGTTCACAAATTATTGTCCTCATATCACTTTCACTTCGAATGTTTCATGTAATCGATTATGTCGAAGAGAACTCAGTGGCTGTTGTAAATGATCTCGAGATCAAAGGGACAAAGTATGTGTTGCGGCCGCACGCCACTGTAACGCTTGTCGAAAAATTGGTGAAAGAAGGCCTGCGTTCTCCCGTCGCTGGCAAGGCGGGTAAAAGTACATCGTGTTCTGGCTAAGTTGGTGACGTTTTTAATTGAATAATTGGCTGTAACGAATTATTAACAAACAGTTAGATATCAGAAGCTGTTGGCGGAACTTTCAACGCAGCAGCTATCTTCGATCGTTAAGGCAAAAGACGGCTGCCAGTTTCATACAAATCGAAGCGCAAAATTAAGCCCGAAACCAGTCGTCCCAATTAGCGTCAAGGCTGACAACCCATTTACTTTTGAAAGAAAGGAGCACAAGGTCCCGCCGGAACAAATGTTGCTGGAAAATACATGATTTTTTAAAGATCACCACAGAAACCGTGTACTCGAATGTCCACAAAACCAATATTTCCGCTTCAGTTAATTTTCGTTCATTGCCACAAGCAATTTGCAGTGAATCATTGCGGTTCAGACATTGCACATCTACTCCGAGTCTGAGCCAAAGGGAGAATTATCAGAAATTACTTCTCCAGATTTTCTGGCGTATTCAGACTGAAAGAAATGCGGTCAGTGCACCTCTATAATCAACGAGCACGTTTCAGGTATAAAGAATGCGCCAGCAATTTTAGCATGGGAAGAGAACTTTAACGTAAGAGTAACCGTTCACACTGACATGTCACCAAACTTGGGGCGTATTTGGAAACGCAGTACTCCCTAGAGGGAATCAAAATAGATCTTCGCATCAGCCCTTAAAATTGAGGGCTACAATTCAAACCAAATCAACTCAATGAGAGTCTCACTTTAAAATCTTGGCAGTTTTTTTAATGTTAAACAAAATGTTGCAGGACGCCACTTAATATGAAAATCTAAAAGTGTAAAATTCGATGACACGGTAAATTTGCGATAAAGATTCTTGCAGACTGACTCTGGTGAGAAGTTTTGACAGCATCATTGGTGACTTTCTTGAGATCTCAAGAAGAGACTGCTTGGGTTAGCCAAATATAATCAGCCGTTGTCTGGATTGAAGTGTCTTCCCTCGTCAGCGCTGAGCACTGATTTCAGGTCTTTTGCTTCCTCGAAGCTGTCCCCAAGGGACTACATCGCCACAGCCATACGAAGCAGTCGAGAAACGATGAGGTATGGATTACGGCACAACAAAACAATGCAAGATAGCTCTGATAAAAAATCCAGAGGCTTGGTCCTGCAGCATTCGTCCAACGAGTTGAGATGTTGCCCCTTACTAAGAGGCGTGCTCTGTCAATAAATAATGATTGTAGAATGTAGTTCATCCTGCAACTGCATGTGAAACTTTATTTTTTGCTTAAAGTTTAGAGGAAAACGTGTAGAGATTAGTAGTGACTTTGCCTGTATAGATACCTATGCTTCAAGCTAAAAGAGGACAGGTTATGCGCAAATGAATGCAATAACTTATTGTCTACTTTTATTTCATTTCGGGACATGGGGAAATCGCAACTTACCGTACATTCATCAACGGACTAAGCCAATCCACCCAGCCGCAAAGAGCATGTTGTACATTTTCATGCTTTTATTATAACTTTTCAGGTATGAATGGCGGTCTATTTTGTTTTGCTGTATGCCGTTGCATTAAGAGAGAGCATTTGGGTGTACACGTACATGCGTCCATAGCTCGCGTTTGGAATTAATTTGCATTTCTCACGATTTGCTATGCACGACGGTTCAAATCAGTCTGTTAGTAAGCTTCTATTAGCGGATTATGTAGAAAGCTGTTGCAAAGTAATTCAAATGGCGCTCACGGGAGTCTTGCATAACAATTGCCAAATCGACTGCTGAGTGAGGTAAAGTGCATCTTTAGGGCATTTTTGCTAACTCGAGTGGAATGCAATCATACTGATTGATCTGTCGCATCAAGTGTGAGGAGAGGTTTCTACTGCTTTCCTATTTCAGCGATCGCGGGACCTATGTGGAAAAGCGAAATGGAATGGGAAGACGGAATCGCAGTTCCGGATGTCAAACCTCCAAGAAATTCTGGAGGCCTGGCTAACCATTGAGGTCATCACCATCCCTTGCAGACTGAACTGAACCAAACTAAATGCGACCGAAGAGACGTGAAACGAACTGAGCTGAAACGAAATGAAAGGAACTGTGGACCAGGGCCCCGATAGTAAGGTAGGAGCATTGCACACTCCATTTTGTTCCGTGAAAAATGGGACGGCGAGAGGGAGCCAGGAGAACGGCCTACAGGAATGCTGCAATTGCGGATAATAAGTGGCCAGTGTTAAAGTTTGAGACTGAGGACAAAGATGTACTGTCTGTCACTGAAACCTCATTATAGCCGAGGACGGAAGAAGGTGAATAATTGGAACAAGAATATTTGTTTCTTAGAATAGCTAAGGGGAATGGAAGATTAGGTAGCGGAACAACGATCCTAGTGGCTGAAAAGTACGATACATAGGAAAGGTACAAACTGGGCTCATCGGATACTTCGGCGGTGTCCAGGCGAATGAGGCCGTGGCGTTTGAATTTGAAGGTCGTGGGTTCGAACCCTCCCACCGTCAGTTAACTTCCCCCATTGGCAGCCCTCTATTGGCCGTGGCTCCTTTCTTGAAAAATGATGCATATTGTTATTTCGTTAGAAACAGGAGTAAAAGGTAAATGTTAAAAGGTTTTGAAATTCAAAGTCACAATTTATGGCTCCAGGATCTCAGTTTTGTGTATGTACCGAAGCCCAGGGTCGGCGCCAACGGAAGACCAGGACGTGTTACATTTTCTCAGCGTGATCGTAGAGACCACGGACGAGCTACTCATACTAGGGAATCTTAACGCTCAGAGGTTCACTGGATTTGACAGCACGCCTCGGAAAACACTGCTGGGTATCAACCGTTGGAGTTCGTGCACGGATGGTTCAACCTGTTGCACAAGCGACTAGATGGAAATCTGGCCAAGTATCTTCAGTCATTGACTTGATAACACCGGGCTCGAATGGCCGATAGGTGAGACAAACGATGCCTCGTTTGGCATGCGACTGAGGCTGTAGGATTTTAAGCCCCTAAAAATTCCAGCAGGAAATTCTCAGAAATAGATAAAACTACACTGCTAGACTTGATTCTTCCGACTCAGCGTAAGTAAAATAGGCGGCAACGACGTGAATCGTCAGTGAGAGGCAGTTAAGAGCCCCCTGTCAGTAATTATATATTTAGTTGCAACACTCCACAGAACGAAACAAAAGAGGTTACGGTCATTGTGCCGGAGTAGGGCAACGAAAGACAGAATATAAAAGCATATGGCTTCCATGAGGTAAAGGGACAGAGTTTGCTGCTGGGATCACCTGGGGTAAATAGCAGAGAGAACGGGAACGTCATGCATCCGGCGTCAATGCCAAAATGCATGCGAGAAGGGTGTCGCTGTATCTGCCGAAGACAGCCCAAAGCCCATTATAGCTCAGGACCAGGAAGTTAGATGAACCGAAAGCCAGGAGAAAGTCGACAATCTGTTGAATTTTTCCAGGCGGTATACAGTGGGGATCAATGGACGTTTGGATAAGCACTAAGGCAGGTCACCTTTGTGGTGGAGACGCCGGACAGGGCGATCACGGAGAAAGGAGTGAGGGCCACCCTGAAACAAATGGGCCGGTTGAAAGCGGGTAGGCATGGTGGGATTCATTCAGCACGTTTATCTGTAGTTGGATGAAGGGCGGCTTCCCATCATCTGGCTGACTCAAGCAGCCAAAATAGTGCAGAATGAAGGGGACAGATAACTGTGGTAGCTGTTGAGTGGCGAGCTTGTTATTCATTGTGGTGAAAACTTGGAAGTGCTCTTCGCGACAGTATAGTCAATCACCTAGAAGCTAACACGTTAGCAGAGGTGAGGCAACACGGTTTTCGGAGCAAATGTTCATGTCTGGCCAATTTGGTAAGCTTCCTAGACAAAGTAACTGGCAGAATTGGCAAGAGGAAAGAGTAAAAGTCTGCTACCTGGACTTTCAGGAAGCCTTTGATTCCTTGAAAGAGGGGCTTGCTGACCAGAAAGGGAAGGTTTTCGTGGCGGATGCTGAGGTGAATAACTGGCTAGCATAAAGTCTGAAGGTGTACTTTTCAGGGTGAGTAACGTGGTATCCATCAGATATAGGACTGATTTACAGCGGAGTGCCTCAACGTTCTGTTATAGGGCCACTGCTCTCCCTGCTGCACGTCAGCGACATAACCAGTGGGTTGGAGAATTAGTGTCTCATGTTCGCTGACAGCATCGGAATAGTTGGGACAGCCAACAGTGGCTATGTTCAGGACGATCTGGGTAAGGCTTGCCACTAGTCGGTAAGGTGGGATTCTCCGTTGAACTTTACCAAGCGCCAGTGACTCATGGGAGCAGGAGAAAACCCCCCTCGCTCCACGGGTCCATTAGGACATCAGACCGCGATGGAACAAACATAACAAGCAAGGAATGTCGGAATATTAGCAAGTGCGGATCTGAAACCTAGTATGCAGTGCCAGAGAGCGGTCGGGAATGCATGGTGTGCATTACTGCAAATTAAGGGGAGTGTAGGATCCAGGAATCCCGGTGGTTCTTCTGTTACCGTTCACGGCATTTGTCCGACCGCAATTAAAGTCAAATGAGATATGAGCAGAGACTGAAAGGGTTTGGATTACACTCTCCGGAAAGACGTAGAGAAAGAAGTGAATTAATACAGACCTTCAAGATCATTAAGAATCTGGCCGAGATACGGGGTCACCGTGGGGCCCTATTTCAGACAAAGAGGAACGACACGCTTAGAGGTAACAGGAAAACGACTGTGCGAGGGTACTGTACAACGGATTGTTCTACGGCGAATCTCGTATTACGTTTGATGGCCTTTAACTTTTGTGACCATTTGCGCATCACTCTTACTCGGCTCGGTACGACTGCAATACTGGCAACCCTGACACGTGACTGGTACAAGGAAAAAACAGTCAGGAGCGATAGCGGGTTGAGTATATTTTTGGAGTAGCCTCTGAGCGAAGCGTGCGTGAGTCACGCGCAAATGGCAACCGCGCTTGACGGTCAAAGTTCAGTTAAACAAGTCATCCGGAGGAACGGATCCACGTTCCGCTGCAAAATATAGCCACTAAGTTGAGGAGCAAATCGTTTGCCACATGAGTGGTGAATGGCTGGAATAAGTTATCGGAGGAAGTTGTCGAGGTAAAGTCAGTGCGCAAATCCAACGGAAGACTAGGCAATGCATGGCAAGCCTTTTGGAGATGACAGTGTGTGAACTGTGAGGTTGAGGAGATGGTCGAGATGAGGTCATCCCAGTGATTGTTTCCTCCCTTGTAGGAACTGAAGAGGGCTTTCCACCCTCCTGTTATTGAGGCATCGTGAGATCCAAAAAGCTCTCGGTGCAAGAACCTGGACGATCGGGCATCTCACCGTATAGTCCTGTAATCTAACTGAAACTGATCAGTTTAAGTATTGATACTTGAACTGGAATTAAAACTGAACTGAAGGTCGCGGGTGTGCACTAGATTAATTTGTCAGTGTTTTCCCTTCCGCGTTTGCTTCTCAGCTCTTGTCCACTTGAGAAACTGTTTTACATCTCGTTATAGCAAGCATTCACGGTAACGCATAAGGCCAAGATCAGGGCGCTATGACACTGAAGTGTAAACCCCTCGCAGTGGACGAAAGCGCTCATAACTAAGCAAATTGTCACATTTATAACTACCGATATGAAAGGATTTGATCGTATCAGTTTGGGTGGGAGGATATCGTTTTTTCTCTGTTTTGGCTGTACAGTAGCTGAGAGCAAAGCCCGCCCATTGGTTCGTCGAACCAGTTAAACGTCCGGCTCTTAGTTGATTTGAATACTAAATGGAACATGCGAATTTCTGGAACGTCTTCACAATCACAGACATTTGAGACTCCTGATCGGCAAGTAACCGTTTGTTAAGGCCGTGTCGGTGGTCATTCACCAATAGATTTATTTGGCTTATTTTAGTCCATTTGATAGGACAGAAATGACCCAAAGGGACAAACGACCGTCAAGAATTTTTCCGATGGTACGCACAGAATGGCATTCACGTCTGCGGGCGTTATCTCCGTATCTTCGTTCCAGCGGTCTGGTCTCCGGTACTAGTAAAAGGTGAAAAACACTTCTCACTGGCACGGCGCGAAGTTACCACGTGAGCTCTCCATGATAAGCAATGACAACACAACATTCATTCAATTAATGAGACATCCATGAAATTGCTGTCTTATTCTTTTTAACATTGGGCAGGACCTCGTCCCATTTGTGTCTAACCCGGTCTTAGAGATTTTGCTATGAAGGGACTAACTACTTTATACCTTTTACCGACAGCCCTCACGATCACCAAGGTGTGACACTTGATATTGTGAAACCTGAAATCTATGTTACTCGTAATAGAAAAAATCGCGTACTTCTTGCCACCAGCCACCAAACGACGACGATGGGCACAACAAAATTTCACGGATTAATAAGTAAACGGTTTCGGCAAGGAGCCAGGGTCGGTCCTGTGCCAACTATCGGCGCTTCCCTACCACAGGTGTAGAATGAGGCGGACGGTTCCTGTCGATGTGTTCAAAATTCGTCTTCAAACAATCGAAACGTATTGTACGCAGCGCATGAACGCTTCAGAGTTGTCCAACACCGCCCTCGTAAACACGTACGGAAGCAATCATGACGGGACAGGTCCAGTTTACAGAGCAGTGCAGCGGTGCGCAAACAGCCTTAGGTACCGATGGAGAATAAATAAAACTTTAAAAAATCACCTCAATTTGCAAGCACGATTTGCCCAAGGTAACTATCACTACCATGCAGTTATTTACCTCTGGAAAGCTCTAATGTCGTCCAAATGATCATCCTCAGGCCGGAAAAGTATCATTATCCAGACGTTCGAATATTATAGCAGGCATCTGCCGAAGTGCATCTCCAGTACATAATTTCATATAGTAATTACGTTCCGTGTTTTACTCATCCACGAAAATCTAGTTGTTCATCTGGGTGCTAGAGGGCATTTGTAGCTTATATCAGTACAAGCAGTTCACTTGAAGTTCGTAAATCCTCTTTGTGATTACGCCTCCTAAGACCACTCGGGCGCATGCAGCATTTGACCATTGGAAATTCCCAGTTTGTTACTTCGTCTTTGTTCGTAAGTCAACGCGTTTCGTAATTTGGTTGTGCAATGATAGCTAACATGCGGCCATCACAGAATTGCCCGTTAAATTTCTCTAAATCAGGTTTTCTTCGTACGTTACCGTTGTCTCACACCCGTGCCACAGTTTATGTGTGTGGGACAATATACGCATTACCGCTATATTATATATATATATATTGCTTTTTCAATTTTAAGACCGTTAAGCTTGCACTGACGTGCTGCGGTTTCCAATGTTACCTCACAACACCGCACCCAAGGCAACATGACGCTCTGAAGCAATAGATCGAAGGATTATGGAGAAGCAGTGCCATTTCGAAATTCTTAACCCCACTGAATGTAGCATGTAACCACTTCGCCGAAGGTCACCGAACCTCACGTTCAGGTAACTCGCATACCGAACTCGGTAATTCAAACTGACCTAATAGGATCAGTACTCTGATTAGAGTTTTCTCACCGTTTTTCAGTTTCGTGGACTGATTACCTTTACCTATCTCCCAACCACTGTTGCCTCGGACAAAAGTGTGTACAGAGGGACTCGATCTACGGACATGCGTAACATTTCTACCAACGCAGTTCTCCCATCATGTTGTACTAGTAATATGAAGACAATAATTCTCAGACAAAGTCTCCGCATATCTCCCGTTCACAGTGGTCATACATCTCAGCCTATTGTTTGCTCTTCAGCCCTCTTGAAGGTATCCGAGACCTTGCTTGTTTTCTCATTTTAACTAACGTCCAGACCCATCATCCTATGCAGTTTGCTCCTAAACTTTCTGCGCCTACACTTGATATAGTAAGGTATGTTGTTCATTCTTTCTTTTAATGATAGAGCGCGTGGTAAGACTTGTTTACTTCACTATGCTGGCGCTTTTGACCTCCTCAATCGCATCACCCTTCCTCAAATCCTCCACAAAAACGGCACTGACTTAAGTGTTTTGGATTTCTTACTTGACCATGTTTACAACCATACCCATTTTACTTCTCTTACTAAGAATAAGTCATTGCTTCTTGCAGTTCATTCACGCATCTTTCGAGGGCCATTTTGTCTCCATTTCTCTCCTAGTTGCGTTTCCTAGCTCCCATTTCCATTGGTTGTAAATATGCTGACGTTACTTGTAAATTTGTAATGTTGATGACAGTCTTAGTCACCCGTAAGACACATTGAATGAACTCAGCGACTGGTCTTCTCATCCCCTTATTACTGAATGTTCTTAAACCGTTTATGCCCCGTTAAATCTCCAGCCGGCTTCCTGTGTCTGTCTATCTTCAGTAACCCCCTAACTAACAATTAATAACAAATTCATCCAAAGAGATTCTTCTGTCCGTTACTTTGCAATGGATTTTGCCCGCAACCGTCCTTTGACAAACATGTTGAATTTGTTCCTCAACTTGCGGGGACTGTCTCTCTTGTCCTTCCGTGTGAGAAAGTTTAGCGTACCCTATACGCTTGTTCTTCAATTTGCTACCTACATTCTCGACTCGACTGCTCCCCAGTATTCTTCCCTGGCTTGAAAGAGAAGGGTTTTTAATTATCGCCGAATCCCTAAAACTATTTGCACGTTGTGGTGGAATCAACAATGGTGCGCTTATTGATTTCTTTGTCCAGGAACACTTTGATGCATGTGATAAATTTTTAGACAGTGTCTTACCCAACACTAATAACTCTTCATGTAGAGTTATCTGAAGGTTTTTCTCATTCTTTAACTCGTCCCATATTTAGGCTTCTTTCTTCGTACACCTGGTTATGCGAGCAATCTTATTCCATATCTTGTTCGTTTACGCGTAGATTGTGAAGCGGTACTGAGCGATCCTAGATCTCACTTCCAGTTGTAATGTTATTGCGTTCCTTAGAATTCTGCTTCAATGTTGTTCTATCAAAATGCTTATTTTATCACATTGCGTTTTGATGCCTGTCTGTTTTCGCCTCAAGTATTCGCCATGTATTTTATTTACACCAGGTGAAAATTCGCCCACATCCAGATGTATAAAGTCCTTACTTGACATGATTTGACTTGTGCAGTAAGACCAGTTTCTACCGCTGCGTGAAAACCGGGCTTGGTAAGGCCATTCGAACATTCTTTCTACGCGAAAACAGTTCACCTGATGTAAGACCAGCTGATAAATTGTGACTGTCAGAACAACGCAGTTATTCGCCTTCGACCAGATCGTGTCCTTCAGGAACTGGTTTCGCCCGGGGCAAATAAGTCTTGCAGCATTTTACTCGTAGATGATAAACTTCCTCAGTCATCATCTTATAGTGTTAGACAGCAAGGCGAGCCCTACTGACCGCTGCCTTGTTCACTGAGCTATATGTTGTCATTAGAGAGAATAAATATGTAAGGCGGATATGTAGTGGACCTACAAGGATGGGAAAAGAGAATACACTACCAACCAACTCAGAATACATTCTAACTGTGCAAACGCACATTTTCAACCATTTGGAATCGATGCAAAATGACAACACGATCGCTACGGCTGGCGGCTTACCATATCCCCCAGTGTCTTCATCTAATGGGTTGACGAATCTTTAAGACCCCGATCTCAGACGAGACAAGTACTTTACCTTTGTTCGCTTTACACGTTCCTATTCCGGAGTGGCATATCACTTGTTTATCTACGCGTGACTTCTTCTATCTTAATGGATGGACGAAAAACAAGGCATCGTTTAGAAGACGTTTGCCGAAAGCAATAAATGCCCCAGCCAACGATGGCTACTGATCTGGATACGCTTTGGAAGAGTAGTCTCTGGACCATCACTAAACACTTTATTTCCCATTTTAGTCATCCCATGAAGTCCTGGGGATAACGTGCAAAGGTCGACGATCAAATACCTCCAGTCTATGAACATCTCCAGCAGGTAATATCTCTGACTCGCATCCGTAGATTAGCGCTGAATGCATTGCGGCACAACATAGACGACCTTTCAACTTCAGCAATATATCAGGTCGACTCCACAATTGCTTCATTCTGACTTACTTTGCCTAAGCTTTGGATACATGTTTAGTGACCTCTGCTACCATACTGCTATCCTTAATCGTGCAACCCCGAAGTCAGTGAAACGGTCAACAATGGTTGGCTCCTTTCGGTGGAGTATCAAGTTGGAGACCGCTGATGCACGGTCTACTAATGACACTTGTAACTTTGAAAGTGGAAAGCACAGCCCGAATGGAGAGAGCTCTTGCGAGTCCGTCTAATGCAAATTGTGCGTTTTCGGCACATTCCAACAGACACGCAGGGTTGTCGGCATAATCGAGGTGACAGGTTTTCTTAATTTGTCAGTGCGACGATTACACCCTCAAGACCTCCCAACTTATCCCGCAATGAAGTCATCAAAGTAAAAAAAAATGAAGAAATGAGCTTCCTTATCGAACACCTGTAGTCGTTTCTAATGAACTTGATGGTTGATCTTAGACCTCTACGCGGCCGTGTTTATGCGAGCACAGTTGTCACCGTAGATTCATGGGCTCTTCTGGCATGCCTTTCCGACGAGGAGCATTGGATAGCGCTGTTCAGTTCAGCTGAGTGGATAACGCATCTCAAGTCGGGGGTGACGGTGTGTATTATGCTCTTTAAGCAGCCGACTATACTTTCGAGAACCAACTGACCCCCGGAGTCTTGTGGTGTATAAACAACAGTTACTCGGAGTCCATTTTGGAAGGCTCGCTTCAATTGTGTCAATCTGGGCTATTCTTGCACTTCTGTTCGCAGCTCGAGCTGCTTTGTCTTCTTAGATGTACAAGAAGTTCCTTGGTGAACTACTAGGTCCGATTAGTTGAATCACACTGCTTCAATCCAGAACTTGGGTTTCGCTCACGCAGTAAGCGTCAAACGCCGATAGGCCCTTTGGGATCGCTAAACACACCTGCTGACAATTCTTTATAGGAGAGCACACTGAAGGAGCCGAGATTCAAAGGTAGACAACGGTTGACATGCGGACTATAACATTGAAAATCACTTATTCTGTGGTTTTGACAATGAGCCGGAGTAAATATTGTACGAGCTATCAGTGGGAGCATTATGAACGGGTAAAGAAAACAGAGTTGATTGAAGGCGAGGAACTCTGGACAGTAGCACACATGCCTCAACATGGTCGGGAGTGGGTGCCTCAGGCTCCGAATCGGATACTCGCTTTGAGCTCTGCCCAGAACGCTTCAAAATGACCTGCATTTCAAATAACTTGTGTTGAAAAAGTCCTGCGCGCTGTCTTCTCTTGTCGATGTTCTCACAAAAGTACGAGGACGATTCGAAATGTTCGGCGCCCCTCACCAGTCTAGGGCGTTTGGCTAAACTGATTCCAAACTAATTACGGAAGGCCTATGAAACATACGGCTGTATGTTCGTCTAAAGCGGACGAGTGTACTGGGTACCTAGGATGTCGAGCTCCATTCAAAGGGGATATGAACTTATCAATCAGCTACAGGTCTCTAGTAGGATACGTGACTTTTAATCGTCTTATCTCTTCGTGGATCAGACAGCTTGGTCAAAGGCTCGGATAAGGTTCCCTAAGTCAACCCTCTACTGTTGTTTTATGATGGTTCGTGCATGAGTGTAGCGAAGGGGGCACGCCCCTCAGCCTCTATGGCCCAGTACATGGCGGGGGGGGGGACAGGGGAACCAGTATCCGTGGCCCTTAACTTGGAGCGGCATAGATCCACATAAAGTATCATTAGGTTTGGGCAACTGGATAGTATCCAGTCCACGGAAGAATGGTGGATCTCGATGAACAGCCTATCACGTGGAGCCGCAGGAAAAAGAAACGGTCACATGATGAATCTTGCGGATTGGTTGCTTTTCTTCCCCCTTCCTTGTTCACTGTTTCTATCCTCCATGGCTCCGATTGCACAATTCGTTTACAGATTTGTGATATATATATATATATATTTATATGTATAGGAGTTAAGATGCTAGCAAGTAAGTCAAGATTTCCAGCGTTTTGAATTAGAGTAACCGAGGGATATGTGGACATGCAATCTTGTCATAGAATTATTCGTAGCCAAATTTAATGCAATGTTTCGTATTCCGTTATGAGATCCTGCTACCAAGAAGTAACATTAGCAATGTCAAGGCGAAAGATCGCTTACTTCATCCTATGGAAGAGTGATTCAAGTATGCCCATTCTTCAAACAGACCTCCCGGAGAATTTTCTGGAATAGCCTGTCGAAATTTGCCTGTTGGAGCTTAAAACACTAATCTGTAAAGATTTCGTTTCGGTTAATGCGGCACTATCTTGAGAAAAATGAAAGCTAAACCACGGCTACAGCTTTTATCCTGTGTCGATTCCCTGGTTATCACCTCGTGTCGCCGGAATTAGGTTAAACGCAAATGATTCTGTTCAACATTACAACTTAACTGATA
The DNA here is from genome assembly GCA_008360955.1 of Fasciolopsis buskii. Taxonomy (NCBI): domain Eukaryota; kingdom Metazoa; phylum Platyhelminthes; class Trematoda; order Plagiorchiida; family Fasciolidae; genus Fasciolopsis; species Fasciolopsis buskii. The sequence continues at coordinate 149,264 of LUCM01001584.1, forward strand.
ATATGATGGGTTTTATCGCTTCATAAGGTAAAATTTGTCAGGAAACCGATGACAAGTTTTATTGAAACGCAAATTATGCATCGAATTTATTCCAACAGCTAAAAATACCGGAGACAAGGAACGTCCCAATTCTATATTTCAAACTCACAACTTGATCGTGGGAAACCCGTCAATATGGAAGAATCGACCAGCTTTTAGATGTGTGGTAGCATCCAGACGTGCAATTCTGATCGGAGATTCGAGGCTAGAAAAATATTGCCCGACTTCTTCATACGTCGGTTCCAATCGACGACAGAAACCACACCACGGCGCATAGAACTGATGAACTTAAACAACCTCAGAGAAAAAACTTACATTAATTAGCCATGGTCCGTTGTCCAGTAGACCTAAGACACTGAGGGGAGTTTGAGACTGAACAAGCAACAAACCCATCGTCCAATTCGATCACGTGCGCTGCCGTAAAACCAACTGAAAAATAGTATTTCCTCGCAAATAAACATTACCAGTTAGGAAATTCAACAAAAATAATAGGCTTTGAGAATGGATGGTCATACTTGGGAAGATCTATATGAAACAGAACAAAAAAAAAGACTTCACTGAGATAGAACAACGTGCGGATTATTTCTCACGAACGTAAAAGTATAAGGATGTTTGGACAAGAGGGTGCCGGTCACGCATACCTCATTAGCGACGATAACCGCCAAACCGATCGTGTGCTCCCGGGCAAGTTTTATTCACGCATCCAGAT